>JAQOWM010000635.1:427500-467500 GCA_029041755.1 Resseliella maxima | reverse complement strand
TCTAATTCACCTCGTTCCATATTCTTTCATCCTTGTTCACATTCTCATCGAACAAAGCGAAATGAATTGAACGTGCCTCTAATGCATTCCGCATTTGTATGTTCGTTCTTCATGAAGAACAAAACTTATGCATAACATGGGTCTTAATTAAAAACTGCTGAAAATGGCTATAGTAAAATTCAACGAAAGTCTTTCTTTTCGCCCATGCCAACTAATTGACTATATTAGTAAGATAGGAGAACAAATGTGCAATTTGAGTGGTATAATGGTCAAAATCTATGTAGTATATACATATAAAACTATTTTAATACACGCATCGCATTGCGTTTTACATTTTTGCTAAAGCATACGTTGTTTGAATAATGTAATTACAGGTCATGTTGTCATGAGGCAAGGTCGAATACATAATTTTGCTTTGCTCTAACATTTTGTAATCTTCTTAATATCACATATATTAAGACAAGGAAAATGAATATTTTGGGAAATAGCTTGAATAGAAATTTACATGATGGAATCTTCATTCTATTTCTCACATGCTGTCATACATTGGAATTGCTAGCGAAATTCCATTGTTGACGCCATGCATATTGCTAATGAAACACAAAGATATGCCACTGTGAGCCAAAAATATAGCTGAGACAAACTATAAACTACAAACATATCACATACACATAGGCGTCACATTAATCGCAACAGCCATATCATGCTGATGCTGTTTTATATAGTTTATTGCAGCAAATATGGTGTAGTTTCATTACATTTACTTGAGCTAATTGAACTACTACAAATTGTGAAATTGAGACAAAATCATGTTCATTCATTTTTGATACAAATAACACAACATTTCATTTGCATGATTCAATTTCTTCCACTTTGTGAAAACTCCGGAAAACACATGAAATTAATTCATATCACAGTCTTTTTTCGTACTTTCTTATTCGTCGAAATTGTCTGTTGACAGTATATTGTGTATCATGTTTTATATATTCGAAAGTTAGCTAGGAAATATCCAAAAGTACTTGCAAAAAGTTTCGTTGCTTGAATAATAAGTTGATATATGTAGCTTTTTTCGTTGTTGTTGCTGTTATACTTTCGCTGAGAAAACTATTTCGCCAAACTGAGCAACAATCTTTGTTTCTTTTATTTTTTTTTTTTTTTTGTGGCTTCGGAAAAGAGAGAATGAAAAAAAAAAAGTTTTCTGCTGTGCTTGAAATCAAATGCATTGATTTTTATGGTTTGCCGTTTGTTGAAACTTTGGTGTGTATACAGTTGAATGCGAGTGAGCCGCGTTTATCGTAGCTTATAAAAAGTTGGTGCACAGCAAATCGAAAAAACATAACATTAAACGAAAATCCCGCCATAAACGACAAACGATAGCAAAGTGTGATAAGAAATTGCGCACACATACATACAGTAATAACACAATCCGGAAGAAGAGAATGCAAAAAAAAAAAAAAATACACACACATACATGCATACAACATCAACAACAACATTGTTTGTTTATACGAAAAGTACAAATTTATGTCTCCCGTAAGAGAAATTACAAATGTTTTCATTAATCATTTCAACTTTTCTATGGAATGTTTTCCCTTTTTCTATGGTTTTATACCGAGAGTCGGGATTATGCCGCAATGTATTCGAATATGAGAGCAGCAGCCAGTTTAACCGCATTGGGATTTAGTTTTACCGGATAAAAAGTTAAAAAAAAAAAAAAAAAAAAATTAACAGCATTTTGAATACGAATGGAAGTCTTCCAATGGTGGGCGTACGGATAGGCATACGAATTCGAACTTTCACTGCTTTGACAGCAAATAAAAAAAACAAAATCGATTTTTGGCTCAAGTAAAAAAGTTTCTATTGAGAGAGAGAGAGAGAGAGAGAGAGAGAGAGAGAGAGAGAGAGAGAGAGAGAGAGAGAGAGAGAGAGAGAGAGAGAAGAGAAGAGAAGAGAAGAGAAGAGAAGAGAAGAGAAGAGAAGAGAAGAGAAGAGAAGAGAAGAGAAGAGAAGAGAAGAGAAGAGAAGAGAAGAGAAGAGAAGAGAAGAGAACAGAACAGAACAGAACAGAACAGAAGAGAAGAGAAGAGAGAAGAGAGAGAAGAGAGAGGAGAGAGAGGAGAGAGAAAGAAATAAGCCTAGGACGGCATTAAATATTTTTAGGAATTTATCCATCAACATCAACAGCACATCAATTTTCAATTATTCAATACTTAATGCCGACCGCAAAAACCTATTTACATTGCGGTGCATTCGACCGAATGAAATTTTTTTTTCTCGGCCCTAATTTATATATTGGAAAAGTTTAATGCAAGAATAAAACTTATTTAAACGAGAAAGTTGAACGCTTCACAGAGTCGTAAAATTCACACCTTTTTCTTCTTCTTTTTATAAAAATTTTTTGGTTACGATAGTCATATAAATACAATAAATATGATGATGATGATCTGTTTTTACCATTGAAAAGATAGTCATAAAACCATGCTGAGATGGTTCTTTTATCTTATAAATGATTATGCGAAATCCTATAAAAAGAAAATAGTTTTTTTTAATAAAATCCAAGCTCATTAATGTTGTTTGGCAGTTTTTTTTTTCAAATAAAGTCATTTAAGTAACTTTCAATGGAAGAAATATTTTTTTTCTACATTTTCACAATAATTTTCGAATTTCAACTGATGAGTGAACTGATGAATGTTGTATCTATTTATTTTATAATATTTCAAACATGTGTATTCAAGTTAATAATTATTTAGTTATTCTTAACTTACGTCTTTTGCATCAAAACTTAAAATAGAATGTTTGTTTCAAGTAAATTCTTTTGAAAAACACCTTATGTATTATGGAAAATTATTTAGTTTTTTTGTTATATTGTTGCAATCGCAATATTGATGAAATATGAAATTCCTTGTATACAATAAAGTTGAGTTATATTTTCATAAAATAATTCCATACAAAATGATAAAAATAAGTTTCGATTTTGTGTATGAAATTGTCTGGAATTGATAAAATGAAAGAAAATTGCAATTAATCAAAGTAAGTAAAGATAGAAAAGTGACAAAATTTTACGTTAAAATCAGTGAAGATGTTGTGGAAGTTCTCTAATACGGCAATACCGTTGAAGAGACACCGTAAGATGGTAAAATTGGGAAAATAACCATGTGAAAATAGAAAATCGGTAGCTAAAGAGGCCATTATACGAGGAGAATATATAAAACCATTAATCAATAATGTCAACAAAAGATTACTGTTTTTCAATTGAATACTTTATCATTTTAATGAATCATTTATGAAAATTTGAAATGAATTGGCGCTATGCGCTTCAATAATTACATATAAAATTTTGTTTAATGTATTTATTGGGTGGCTTTAAATCTTCTCACAAATGAGTTTATCTTTGTTCAATTTTCATTTTTGCAATATTCCATATTATGTGAATATCAAATTCATAATTCCAATTTCCGCAACATTCTTATGTAGATTTCGCGATTGTATCTGATTGAATTCGTTTATAGATAAATGTAGAAAAAAGTGAAAAAAAAAGAGGGAAAAATCCTAAGATGTATGACAGATAATATGAATTTCAGATACACACAATGAAGATAATTGTGAGTTGTGTGTTTATTTTAACATTCGCTGGCGAATGACGTCATGTGGAATTCCTTGAGCACCATTGTAATGCAAATCCAAGAATTTTGCGCAATAGTTTTCGTTGATGAATCGTACGTGATCTAATTGATTTCGAAATGAATTTGATGATTTTATTTGATTGGCAAAGAATTTGTATAGTTCAATAGCTGCATGCGAATCATTTGCTGCATATTTGATTTGATCATCATCCAATTTGGATGCTTCCCATGTTGATACCGAAACCGTTCCTTTGTCAAGATAAATGTTCAAGTAATCTTCAGCCATTTTTGACAATTTTCCCGGTTTACAATCAGCCAATACGGCCATAAATCGTAGATCAAAGGTGCTCTTAACATTGACACGGTAGTCATCATTCAAATATTTTGCATCTTTAATGCAATCCACGCCAACTTTTATAATATAAGGATCTTCAAGAATTTTCTATAAAAATCGATTGGACAAATTTAAAAGAAATATTAATTCAATTATCAACAATAATAATAATGTGTAATGTCTTAAAAAAAAAAAATCATAAATGTACCTTCAGCTCTGCTGGAATCATTTCAATGAGGCACAATCGAATGAGAAGACAAAGTCCACGATGCGATGTTAATTGTAGCAACGCGACCGGTCGACGTTCTTTGTAAAATGTTTCCCATTCACAATCAATACCAATCACTTCATATTCATCACAGTGACTTGATGAAAATCAAGTGGAAAAAAATAAATTAGAACAGAAAAAAAAAAATTCAATTTTTCCATTCTATAAAAATAGAATTAAACTTACGATTTTAGTTCTCTCACTGCTTTATGACATTCTAAATTATTGTTTATAACACGAATGTCCTGGTTCGCAAGTGGATTTCTCATTAATGATGCGACGTGAGACTCACGGTGATCATACGATTCAGAATTCAAGCATTGATTTTCATGCACTTCTTGCATGGAATCTGATTCCGAATTTTTTGTTAGTGCCTGGAATAGCTTGAAAGCACCGAAACCAATTGCAGCCGCACCTGCTAGTGTAGCTACTCTGTTGGACAAATATTATAAGAGATCATAAATGTTTATAAATTTTGGTCTTCAAATTACACATTTCTTTGATAAATGATATAAATACTTTGCTATTGTACGCTGGTTATTATCATCACCCATCGTTGAATATTTTAAAATTTTAATTTTGATCTTGCAAACAATTGTTTTTTTTTTTTTTTAAAGAAAACACTTTAGTAATGGCCAATCAAATACAAATGCCGTCACACACCAAAATGACACATGCTAAAAATACTTATCAAATGCATTTTATCAAATCAGCATACTCACTTAGTACTTAAGCCAAAATCAAAACTGGAATCTGTTCATAGGATGATTTTTTCCATAAAAATCAACGTAAAAAAGTTGATAAAATCTAATATTGAAATTATTTCAAATAATTCATTTGCATTCCAAAATATAATTTTCATTTGAATTTATTGATATTTAATTGTTTTTTTCAAATTCTAAAAAAAGCGGTTGATCGTTCAAATAAGAAACACTGATTTAAGTACAAGATCTCAAATACAATGAAGTGACGTATATCTGATAAATTCAATCAAAATTTGTTTATGATCAAATGGTCGTCTGATTACATTTGAAAATTGAAAATTTGTCATTGTAAAAATTGAATGCAATAGTTAATTGGCAGATTCAATCTGTTGTTGAAATTGTTCGTTTCAAATACGATTATAAAAACTTCACAGTGTGCATGTGATTAGAAAATGTTGAATGATGGTATTTGGCATCAAAACTTTAACTAAATTGAGAGCAGAAAAGAAAAATCGATTTTCTGATGAATGGAAAAAGTTTTTCTATTGAAAAATTAGCCGAGACGAGAGACACAAAATATATTTTAGAGTTTATCCATCAACATTCATGTCTTCAACAGCACTCAATCAATTTTCAATTATTCTATACGAAAAGCGCTTACTGACTGGCGACTTCAAATTGCCGACCACAAAAATCTATTTACATTCGCTGAATGATGCATTTAGTCTAGAGAGATTATTCCACAGACACACACACACACACACACAGAGAGAGAGAGAGAGAGAGAGAGAGAGAGAGAGAGAGAGAGAGAGAGAGAGAGAGAGAGAGAGAGAGAGAGAGAGAAAGAGAGAGAGAAAGAGAGAGAGAAAGAGAGAGAGAGAAACAGAGTGGGAGCTAGAAAGAGAAAGAGATTTTCCGGCCTTAATTTCTATATTGGAAAAGTTTAATGCAAGTATAAAAGTTATTTAAACGAGAAAGTTGAACGTTTAATAGAGTCGTAAAATTCGCACCTTTTTCACTAGTGCTACATCATCAGTTTCTTTTCTCTCTTATGACCAATCTCGAAAGTGGTGGAAATTCATTTGCTGCGAAAAATGATGAAAATAGAATAAATATGAGAATGGTTTTTGCCACCAAACAACGCAACCATATTCTAGTGCCTCGAAAAGGAAGCATGTTCAAGAAGGAAGCCTGGTTATGCTATCAAAATACGGATGTCATAAATAAAATACACCGGAATGACTCTCTTATCTTATGAATGATTATGTGAGCTCTTTAAAAAATGAAAAATAAAAACTGAAAAAAAAAGAAAAATAGTTTATCGAAACAAGCAATTATTATTTCATTCAATGTATATATTCTGCTTGAATTAATGCTAAGAATGTGCTTACAATAATTTTGCACTCTTATCGTTATTGTCGTGGAGTATATCATATGCGCGCGCGACACCACCATTCGTACACGCATATAGAATAAAAGCCGTCAATAATTCATATGCATGCTGAGCTCTTCAATAAAGTATGTACAAAATGAGAAAAGTTTTTCTTTTACGACAACGATGTAACTTTTACTAGAAATGGTGAAAAGCATGTAGCAAAAGTCGCTTGCTCGTTCACTTCTAAGCATATGTTAGCGACCATTATGCTCATTTGCGAGAGAGTAGAAAATGAATTTTATTGCGCAAAAAAGATTACTAGGTAGTAATTATATATCCATCTTAGTTGAGTTCACATCAAATCACATCGCATCCGAACACGATCAGCGTTTGTTTGTATTTTGTGTTTGTGTGTCATTTTGAATAGAATTGAGGAAATGGGCTTCTGTTCCACCATCAAATATCGATATTCGTCATTACAAGGCATTTTATTTGGCAATAGTATTTCGCTTGAAGAGGAAATAATGGCAAAACTTTGCTGTTGTTAATTCGGCTTTATTGTTTTGAGTGTGTGTTTTTGTGTGTTTGTGTGTGCTTTAGTTGATTTTGCGTGCCAGGTTTTAGTTCATTTCTTGCCATTGAGAAATTTTCATCGAACAACAATCGAGCTGTTTTTTAAGAGGACAACCATAAATGGTGGAAGATGAGGAAGAATACGGCAATGAGGACAAGGACGAAGAAAGATGGAAAACGGCAACAGCAATGAATCAACGAAGATGAGAATCAGAATGAAAGCAAAAATGACGACGAAAACGAAAACTGCGAACAAGTGTTTCATTAAATTGAATGTTTGACAATCAAGAGTCAAACAATTTCGTTTGGCTAAGAGAAATGAACAAACGCTCAATGATGAATGATGGTTAAAATGACTTAACGGCAATAAGTATGCAGATCCATGAAATAAAACTAAAATGAAAAGAAATGACATTATAATTTTGCATATTTATAGACGCATTTCAGCAATTTTGATGTGTTTTTTTATCTTCTTCTTATTTCATTTGGCGTTTTAGATAAGGGTGACTGACGCACATTGTTCCCTAAAAAATGAATTATGTGAGGTTTATTAAAAGTTGACAAGAAGAAATCTACATTCCAACGTAATATGAGATGAAAATCATGAATTTCTATTTTAAAAAGAAAAGAAAGAGAAGAAAAGCAGAGTATGTGTTACATTGGCTTCAGTTTTTCAGGCAAATGGTAAAATGGTTGAATGCGTGACGATATGCTTTGGCATTCAACATCAACATTGATTGTTTGCCAACGAGAATGAGAAGAATGAGTGATGAACCGCATGCAAATATTTGAAAGCCGATTGTCATGCGGCGGGCACAATTTAGCGCTTTGATATTTTCTTGTGTGTTCGAATTTACACATTCCTCAACAATTTGGTACTTTGTTTGGCCTGACAATGATTCCTTGAAATGACAAAGAAGAAAGATACCACAAACAACAAACAACACGCACATTTGCCTCATTTTTCGCAAAACTTTGTACCAGATATAAATCAAAGAGTGAAAGAGAAATGGAGAAAACGATGGATGAAGAGTGAAAGACAGAGATATAATGAGTGAGTGGAAGAGAAAAAGGCCAATAGAGAGAGATAAAGAGAGAGAGATAAAGAGAGAGAGATAAAGAGAGAGAGATAAAGAGAGAGAGAAAGAGAGAGAGAAAGAGAGAGAGAGAGAGAGAGAGAGAGAGATAGAGCGAGAGAGAGAGAGAGAGAGATAGAGCGAGAGAGAGAGAGAGAGAGAGAGAGAGAGAAAGAGAGAAAGAAAGGGAGAAAGTCAAAAAATGAAATTGATAGAAAAGAGAAAGAATGTGCAGCGTTCACATTAACCCGCAAGAATTTCATAGCTCATCTAATCTGCATATCATTCGACGAGGCGAAAAATAAAGATCCGCATTTTATTTCTGTTGGTTATAAAATGATATAATTTACTTTGTGCCAGTATGATGAGCATCGTTTTTCGTCGAAATTCACTTAGAAATGTATTAGAAAATTGGAGGATACGCATCACATGTTTTTTTTCTTCTCTATCATCAACCAGCCTCGACTATCGGTAGTCTATTTGTGCATGCAACACTTGTGGTTTATGCTTCATACGGAAATGGAAATTACTCAATGGGTTAAAAGCACACACACACACACAAGCACGAACAAGAAATGGCATTCACTTCCACCCGTTGGACACTAATGATAACTTCAGTTGATAGCAAATCCAAAAATAATACCATCGAGACTGTAAACATATAAAAAAACAAAAATATGCGTAGTGTTTTGTCCTATTGTTTGGGGTTATGCAATATCGTTAGTCTGTGTGCGTGAAAAAAAATATAATCAAGTTCCCTATAATCCGACTATAATATGCGGTTGATTTGAAATTCATGTTCAAAACATTCGAGGTTATTCATTTGGGATTCATTTCACATTCAAGCCTATTCTCTCTCTTCTCTCTATCTCTTTCTTTCTCTTTCTCTCTCTCTCTCTCTCTCTCTCTCTCTCTCTCTCTCTCTCTCTCTCTCTCTCTCTCTCTCTCTCTCTCTCTTCTGTTCGGCATATAACAAAAGGACAATATGTGATTGTGTCCTGTTTACTTTGTAAATGCATGTCATCCAAGCCCATTGTTTACTATTTTACTAATTAGTAATTAAAAATTATAATTACATTTTGACGTTTGAAATTGATCAACTCCATCAAAAAATTTTCTCATAAAATTTAAATGAATGTGCGAATAGGCATTTGTGCTTGTCATTTCATTTACTGTACACATGAAATATTTATAGGCACAATGTAGACGATGGCGCGACGGAAACAGGTTGTGAATACACATAAAAATCTATCAAAATTCTCCGTGTACATGTATATAAATATATAGTAATATCTGGAGTATGAATAACCATGCTTGGGATATTGTCACAAAATCCTTTGCACAATTTCATTTCATTACTGCAAAAGTATCTCGTACAAAACATGAACAAAAAAAAAGAGAGCGAGAGAGAGAAAAAAAAATATGGATGAAACCAATTTCAAAGCATGTGTAAAGTTGTAAAACGAAAGTATTCTTGTCATATAATTTATGAGCTGTGCTTTTGATTTGGGCTTTTTCATGTCTCTCGCATTTTATAATTTTGTGTTTGTGTTTGTTTTTGCAGTCAAATGTTTTGGATGACGGAATGCCCAACGGCATAAAAGCATTGCATCACTGAGCTTTATGCTTCAAAGGGAAAAAAAGAAAAATGTTTTCTTTCCTTTCGTTGCTTTTTTTTTTTTTATTCCAATGGCATTGAAATATTTTTCCCTTTTTGACGATATACGATGCATGTAATGGTTGGTTCTGTGGCTGTGACTTGGTTGCGACGGTTTTGTGTTGAAAATACGGATGTCATGCCATAAAAACGATTTTCGCCGGAATATTATAAATAAATGTGTCCTTTGAGATCAACCTTGAAGTGAGTTTCTTTTTCTGTTATTATTGCATTTAAATTCGTTATGTTCTCATTCGCAATGACTTTTGCAAACAGAACTGCTGAAAGGATTATTATTTCTTTTTATTTTGGCCACCGATGATGATTTCATATCATTTTGATGGATGCTGGATGGTTTGTATAATTTAACTTTTTGACATTTCAATTTTATAAAAATTTTGCGACAACATTTTACATTTTACATTTTCCATTTCCTTTCAACATTTTTCCGTTTCCGTTTTAAACTTGATGATATGGAAAAATACTGAAAAATCATATAAATGGCAAATATACAATTTACTTTATCTACTCAACATTTGTACATTTTCTATGAAAAACATTACTCAATTTCGCAAATGTAAGTTGTTTGAGAGACGTTGTAAACAGAATGAATGACGTATTTGTCTGAAATATCTTAAATTGTTTAATAAATTATTGCGAAAACACATGAAATTCATTCAAAATTAAATGTGATAATTACAAATGAAAGGTTCAGAGGAAAAATGTCATAAAGAAAAGTTCCGCGGAAAAATGATAAAAATACTTATATGTCACTTATTTGGAACACATTTTGCGTATAAAATACTTCATTCTTCCACGAAACATTTCTGTATGACATTTTTCCTCTGAACGCTATAAATGTTGTAGTTTTGCAGATAAGTTAGAAAAAAATATTGTGTTTGTCGTTTTTATAATGACGATATGATAAATTCTTTGATGAACTTTGAAATATTCTTTTGAAACGAATTCATTGAAAACAAATAGTAGAATGGAATGATGAAAACAAATGTATTATTTTCAATACGAATATAAAAGAAGGTAGCATGATGATCAAATTGAGTAAGAATTGGATACTAAAAATTGTAAAAGCTTAAAAAATTCTTAAATTTCAGAAAGATGTTCAACCAAAAATTGTTCGTACTTTTTGCTGGACTCGTTATTTGCACGGTAAATTTGAATTTAAAATTTTAACATCCAAATCCATTTTTCGACTTTAATAATTATTATAATTGACCTAATTTTTTAACTTTTCTAACAGATCTTTATTAATGCAGCAGAAGGTAAAACTGGATCAAAAAGCAATCAAAAACCAACAAAAAATGCACCTACACGTACACCAACACTAAGACAAATTGGACGTTCACCACCAGTTAGTGTAATTGCAAAAGCACCTGGACAATCAAGTGCACCTGCTCCTGCTCCTGCACCTAGACCAGCACGAGCACCAGCACAACAAGGTGTACGTATTTATACTGTTTTCACACAATGTGAATAATGGTTCAATGATTAATCGTTATGTATAAGTAAATTTTTCTTACTTTAAAATCAAACATTATTTGAATACAACATTTCGAACGTCCATCAATATTCTTAATTATTTCGTTTTAATAATAGCTGATAGAGTTCGAAATATATCAAAGCGAAAAAAAATCTCTAAATGTTTTAAAAATTTGAATTTTTTGTAGTTCCATTTTTCGCAAGACGAGTTCATTTTAAAATCCAGACACTTATAATTAACAGATGTTAATTATTAGAATTTAATTTTTTATTTTAATTTTTTTTTTTTTCACAGACATATGATCCAAATGAACAAGTACCACATGGTGTATGTATTTATTCTCTTTCTTATGACTATGTCATTTATTTATTCAAATGAAGAAAAAGAAAAAACAATCTAATTTTCCTTTTCATTTTCATTTTCAAAGCAAAGGAACGCAGTTGGTTCAGGAAAGGTTACAGAAGTTTACGTTCACATTGGTGATATTGTTAAAAAAGGTCAAAAAATTCTGAAATATGACCAGAAAGTGGAGGAGGCACCATTTGATGGTACCATATCGAAGATTGCATATAAGGGCAAAAAAGTAAAGTATGGTCATATGTTGTACGAAATTCTTGAAAAAGATACTCGTGCCCCTTGAAAAACATTCAGTACTTAAAAGAAATAAAATAATATCTTTTGAGATATTATTTTCTAATGATTTGTCACGAATAAAATAATACAGAATATTCAAATCAATCAAACAATATATGTATTACAATGTCAATAAAATCTGACTTTTAAATGAACATTTTATCGTTTTAATAATTTTGAAAATTTGAAAACTGATCACATATGAAAGACCCATTTCATATACCTAACACCACTGTCCAGCACTACTCATCAAATGAATATCAGTTTTAGTTTTTTTTTTTTTATTTTTTTTTTTTTTTTGAGGTAACTAGAGTCTAGACTAGAGTCAAGAAGTTGGAGTAGTCAAACAGGTGATGATTTTGTATGAAGCACTGCAGTTCTATAATATAATATTTATTTGTTTCATTGACCATGAGATTACAGATTCTATGGCACCATTTGAATTGTTCACAACTTCATTCTGAGAACGTAATTTTAGTGTATTTTATTCAAATAAAATCGCATGTCGTATATATTTAACATCGTACAGAATAAACATTGCGAACACTTCGAATAAATTAGAAACAATTATAATGCAGCTGAAAAAAAATGAGTACTTAGTAGTATTTTTGCCACCTTTTAGAGCATTTACAAATGGTTTTGCTACAATAAAATTACATCTAAAACATTATTGAAATGTTCCGCTAGAAAAACACCGCCATTTCAAACCATTTTCTGAAAGTGACTAATTGATCTATATTTCGAAAAAAATATTATTTTTTCCTTTTCGAAAGTAGCTATAAATACACTTTTTATGTTTATTGAATAAATATAAAGCCACAAACAAAGAATTTTATGTAAAAGTTTGGTTTATTGTTTTTTTTTTTTTTTTTTTATAAAAAGAAACAATAGAATGATAACATGTAACTTGGATTAAATTTGATGAAAAAAAGAACTTTTTTCAAGCAATTATTATAATACTAAGGTTGAATCATATTGTGAATTTTCCATTATCTCTATTATTACTTTGAGCCGTAAGTCTTATAGTATATTTTCGGTTATGTTCACACAAACGAAAACAGATAATTTAAACACTATGTCGAAATCATCGCTTTGTTCAAATGTATTTTTCAAAGATAAGTTCAAAAATATTCCATATTTCTACATGAATTATCTGTAGTATCTGTAATACATTTGTGTATGGAAAAAATCAAAGGAATGGTAACAATAAGCATTTCACATTATATATTTCATTTTGTTGTGTAGGATTTTATAATTCAATTCCAATTTGTTATTACAACATTTGCAAGTATATAAATTTGTTTTGTACTCATTTAATATTGTAGCATCTCAATCGAAATTCTTTGTTATTTTTCGGTATTTTTTGCCAGAAGTACAATTTCTGAATTAAATGATATTAAAGTAATTTTGTACAGAATTCTTGATTGTATTGTGGATCTAGTATCCTTTTATTCGATTGAAGTAAATTTTTTTTCTTCATTTGAAGCTTATACTGAATCAAATGAATTTGAAAGCTTTTAACAAAACAATTGAAACAACAACGTAAAATAATAAAAAAAATCATTTGCTTTTTGTAATGAAAATTCTTAAGAGTGAACAAAATAAATGAGGTTGCTTTTGTGCAACGAATGATGTTCACTTTGTAACAAACTTTAAATGCCTTTACATTTCAAATCCTTATGAAAAAACAAATTTTTTTCTTCTTCTTCGCCATCTGTAACATTTACCATTTATTCGTTCATACCAAAAATAAGTTAAAATCACTTTTAGCTCGTCGCTTGGAATGCTATTTATTTTAACTTCAGCACGATTCAACGATTAAGGGAGCGTTACCTTACAGCACACACACACACACACACACACACACACACACACACACACACACACACACACACACACACACACACACACACACACACACACACACACACATCATTGAATGAGAGTGCACGGTAACGAAAAGCAAACAAAAGGCGAATTATTTTACACATCCGTTGTTAGACGCTTCCATCAAGTGGCATTTTATTGCTGAAATGCTGTCATCATCGGGAAAAGCTGTAAAATGAACATGCTTCTTCCTTTCAAACTCTCTCTCTCTCTATATATATATATATATATCTCGCTGTCTCTCTCTCTCTCTTTCTCTCTCTTAGTCTCTCTATATTTAGATCGCGAGAGTTTGTCCTGACTGCGTATGGGTGATGTATGAGTTAAATCATTTCATGTTTTATTTAAGTATCCATCTGACATCCATTTTCGTATCTTATGTTTTCATTCGAATCATAAAATTTAGCCATTAGCCATGGGAATGCTGGCACATGTGTAACCAAAAAACGCACAATGCACAAACTGTCGTTACAGATTTTCGTTTACGGCAATGGAGCGCTCACTTTTCACCGTGTCTATGTCGCTGTTTTATGATAGAGAAACAGAAAAAAAAAAGAAGTAAAATGTGAAAGGCCGACGAAAGATGAGATAGATTGTTTATGTGTATGCACAATGGCGGCTTATGTGGTTGCCACATTCGCCTGTAACAAACAAATGTGTTACGAATAATAATTTATTGTTCATTCTCAAGAAATATAAGCGAAAGTATAACGACCAAGTCAAAAGATTGTCACCAGAAGTGTCAACCGAACAAATGACAAGAACAAATGTCTTATGAACGAAGCAATTTTTGTGCGAATTTATATACATATAACTATATGGCGAGTGTAAATGTGAGTGCGAATATGAGTTTATGCACGTAAAAACTTATTACATGCTCAGAAAATAACGGATATGAGATGCTTGTTGATTATCATATTTGAGTTGGTGTCGTTGTTGATCTTGACAAATATTTTTATTCGGTCCTTTTCCTTGCGTTTCCATAAATGTGAATCACTCGACTTCGACATGATTTTATTATTTATGGATTCAGTGATCACGAATTGATGCTACTCAAAAAAATATCATGTTCAGTGCCGTATATTCCTTTTCTTTTTCACGCTCCCATTCTCGGCCTGTGTTTCACTGTCACTTCCTTTTTCCTTTTTTCCTTTCTTTCTTTCTTTCTTTCCTCCATCTTTTCAATTCATTTCATTTTTACATTCTCCATCTTCCTATCACATTTTTGCTCATTTATTCGCTGTCGAACAATAATTGGTACAACCGCATCAACAACACTTTTTATCTGGCGTGACATGTAATCTACAACAAGTATCCCTTTCATTTCGATTCGCCTGTCATATGATACATAAAATCCATATGCATTTCGCATCGGCATTTTGCTTGTTTCCATGAAAATCAAATTATCTAAATACATCGAACGATTGTGGGAATGAGGGAAGGAATGAATGGGAAGGAGAGAGAGAGAGAGAGAGAGAGAGAGAGAGAGGGAAAGTAAGAAAGTGGAAGAGTAAGAGAAAAAGCGAAAACGATAGCAAAATTTCGTTTGGTTCGTTTGTTCAGCTTCACCATTCAATCGTAGCAATGGGAACAATTCGCAAGAAGCCTTATCAACAATCATTTGATGTTTGGCCGTCTTCTTTATATTCGATAAATGTTGAGCTACGATGCGAACGAATGCAATGAAATAGCTTCCGTAGGATTTATGACATAAAATATGAACGAATTGACTGAAACACCCTTATATGAATGCGGTCGTACACATCGTACGAGTGGTCATGGTGCTTTTTTGCTGTATTGATGTGTGTGTGTGTGTGTGTGTATTTGTTCATGTTACACTGTACAGGCGGTTGTCGTTTCATGTAATATTTCATGAAATGAGCAAAAAGCCAAGTACAACGGTTGCACAAGCATGACATTAAGTTTTATGATACGCATAACATTTCGTTTATTCGGCGTTTTGATAAGAAGAAAGCGATAGGCATCTTTACGGTCGCAACCTTCGGTTGTTTATGACTTCTCTCTTTCTCTGTGTGTTTTTTTCTTTTCTCTGTCTCCCTCTTCCTTGTCATACTTTCAATATTTGCCATCTTTGCCATTGCGTTAATAAGTTATAGATCTCTGATTCACAAAAAGAATTAAATGCTCACATTTTCTCACTTTATCGCCATCAGGAAAATACATCTTTCGTCAAATTTGTTTGTACACTAAATGAAGCCATAGACTATGGCCCATAGTTCCCAATATTGTGCACACAAATGTTTGTTGCTTGTGTGTAAATCAAAATTCCCTTTCATTTTGTTTCCGCCTTTTTATTGGGTCAATAATGACATGGCCATAAATGAAACGCATAATTTTCCTTTTTATTTGAATTCATTAAAACATTTTTTTTTTTTTCGCCGCCTTTTCGATACATTTCTTATTTTCCATTAAAAGATTCCTTTGCTTGGGGTTTTTTTTTTCACGATAAAAACCGAAATACAAACATTTCAACACAAATATTTCATGCGAAAAAAATCACGAAAGAACACATTTGTATAAAAAAGGGGTAAAGAACAACAAATGTGGTCGATTACACATTCATTTTATTATATGATTGCGATGCTTGCATCAAAATCCTTTATTTAAATAAATATGTGAAAATCCATGGAAATGATTCGATTCTTGTCGTTTTGAGACCGACAAGTTTTATATTTTTACTATTTCATACATGTTTGCTTAAGTATTGTAATGAATGTAAACTTATGATTTCTATCCATTTTTGTCTTTTTATTTGATTTTATTCAAAAATCTTAACGTAACAGCATCGAATAACAATTTCAGTTTGAATAGAAAATAGTCTGATGGATATCCAAATATGAAAAAGTTCGTCTTACGTTAGTCATTCGCATTATCTATTTATGCAAACTAAAGAAAGCGGCATTGTTGATTTGAAATAAAGAAAAAACACCATTGATATGGAATGACGTGGGTTTGGTCATATGTATTTTAATCAAAAAACCGAAATCTCGATAAATTCACATCAAATCCAATCATTTACTGTATTAAATTATTTATTCATGTTGTGCATTGTGTAAAGACGAAAAAAAAAGAACTCATTCCCTTGATTCTCATTCTTATTCTCATATGCATGTGATTTTCTGGTCTGTGTAGTGTAAAACAGATCTATCCGGTTCGGATATTGGCTTCGATTTATTTACATGGAAAAAATCTCAAAAGATAATACAAGCATTGGACTTTTAATAAAATTACCGAAAAAAAAAAAAATACTGTGAATTCTTGTTTTTTTTTTCAGTTGGGAGGAAATCAAATAATATCCGGTCTTTTTTATTAGCTCTATCACTTGATTCTTAAACTAACTGAGATGTTTGTTTCCTTTTTCTTTCGGTTTTGTCTCTCACTCCTTTTTTCTAATGGAGAGAAATTCGTTTGACGCTTTGGTCCTTCTTCTTCGACTCTTCTTCATCTCGTGGCGTATATTTTTTTTATCATTTTGAAACAAATGTGATTGTTAGCTTGTATACGCTTATTCGATTACTACGGGGGGGTTGAACATACATAAAAATGTACTGTTCGTATGCGTAAGTGTAGCGAAGTGGAAAATTCTTCATAGCAATTTTCTACAATTTTACATCGTAAAGCTCGTTTTCATCACGGAACTTTCTATTTCTTTTTTCTTGCTTTTGTGCTGAAGAAATTGATACGGAAATAGAAAAGACAGCCAGAGAGTATAAGTTTGTCAAGAGGTATGAAAGTCATTGTGTTTGGTGCTGTAAAGCGATTTTAGGTGGTTTTCAAAAAAAAAAAAAAAAAAAAAAAACAAACAAATGACTTTGCAGCTCTATTTTATCCTTGGAATCGTCAGAATACAAGCTGAAAATATTGTCCTCATTTTTTACATCGAATCCAACCAAAATCGATGGATGGTAAACAAGGGATGATGATAATGATATACCATATCCGTTGTGATTTTCTTTTTTTTTTCAATCTGAATTATCTTTTCTCATTCGGAATTTATTTGGGGACATTTTTTTTTGTCTGTTTCTATTTTTTTTATTGTGATTTTCACAATGCAACTCACTTCAAAACTCAACTTGACATCGAATAAAAATATCTATTCAGCATGTGAAAATAGGGGCAAAACTTTGATTTTCGTACAAATTGTGTCATCATTTCTGATGAATAACCCAATGTTCTAGTTTTAGTTTGATTCAATCGAGTGTCATCTCGGTCATTGTTACATTGTTGCGTCAAGCATCATGGAAATGATTGTTGTAAATTTTTTAGTGAGTTTTACCACTTTCATTTCAAAGGTTGTTTTTTTTTTGTTCTCCTTTCATTTGATAGACCCCAATTCAAAATCATTGTCGAATATATCCCAACTATAGTTGTTAACTGTTCAAGAATACGGATTCTTGAATTATACATGAGAAATTGTCACAATAAAAAGCCATCTGTTGACACACTGAATGAGAATGTCCATTCACTAACTCCAATCTATTTCCACCGGAGTCTATCAGCCGTAAGTAGATTTATAACACGGAAACACCGTTCGACATGCTATCAACGCTTCTAAATGTAAAACACATTTTATTATTATTGTAATTGAAACAGAAAATAAACATTACATGGAATCCGGTGTTGTTTGAACAAATGGTGTTGAAATCATTTCAATAATGTACCACAATTTGTGACTGTTAATATCGAATATACATTAAGCATTACAATTAAGTGAATATTTTCATCCCTTCGCAATTGTTGTTTCATTGCTCTAGTGTCAAATCATAAATTATTCATGTTTAAAATACTTGCCACATTCAATTGATTGATGTAAATTGATTTGAATAAATAAATTCTTGCTAGTTGGAAAAAACATAAGAAATTTGAAGCGAAAAACGTACATATTTACGAAAGC
Source organism: Resseliella maxima (assembly GCA_029041755.1). Classification (NCBI taxonomy): domain Eukaryota; kingdom Metazoa; phylum Arthropoda; class Insecta; order Diptera; family Cecidomyiidae; genus Resseliella; species Resseliella maxima. Next base: position 448,957 of record JAQOWM010000635.1, on the reverse strand, counting down.
GAAGCTTAATATATCGTCATTTGATGACAGACCTGATAAAAATTGATAACTAAACTTTCTATTGTTCACTAATATGCAATTTGATTCATTGATTTGTCCAATGCATTTCATTTCCAACTGATGTAAAGAATACATTTGATTTAAATCTAAAACAAGCAAATTAAAATCGAAAAATGTCACAATAATCAATTTGATGCAATAATATCGGGCAATACTGTCAATAAATCAATGAGCAAAATCATAAAAATGTTAAATTACATAAAGAAACAATGAGAAATACAGAGAAGCTAGAAGAAGCGTTCAAGTCTTAAAAGACAACTGTTATATATATGTGTGTGGAGAAATGATTGAACAGCAATAATTTGATAAAGAATCTTTGATAATTTATTTCATATTATAAAATTTTGTAAAATAATGATGATGAAAACCATTTCTTTTTAGCAATTTAACATTTATCGACTTGTGGTCTAAAGTGACGTTGTAATTTATTAGCTTTGACGCCCAATTGTTGGTTCCATTTCTGGTATTGCCGTTTCATATGATGAATATCGCGGGCTTTCTTTGCAGCTGCAGCCTGTTGAGTTGTAGTCCAGCCAAGAGCACGATATTCCGCCAAAACTTTGTGTAATTTTTTATTCTTTGGCACCAAGGCACGGTTTGGATTCAAACGTTGTTTATAGTATCGAAGCAGGGAACGATGACCAATTACAGCACCTGATGGTAAAACCAATTGATATTCATCACCATCCAACACTTCTGGTGTGACTTCTGCATCGATGTCCATTCCATCCTCCTGAAAATAACAAATGAATCAATTTGAACGATTTTTTCATTTCAACAAAATCAAACTAACAAGTTTCATAAAAAATCAAACTTTGTTGACGTTTTAATTTTTCGCATAAAAACTAATTAGAAATATGAGTTAATTTTGTTTAAATTTCTAATAAGAATTGTTAACTTACATTATCCGGATAACTCGAACTGTAATCATAGAAATCAGAATATTCGGCAAGTGCAATACCTTCATGCAACATACGACAATGACCTTTGTCTTTCATGTGTTTACGAACAGCGTCCAATGAATAAAATGTTCGACCTCTATCGTTACACCACAAGCAAATGTAATCTAAAACAAATGAAAATGTCATGAGTGTCAATGGAATTATTTTATAGTTTGTCGTTTTATTACCTCTGGCAACTTTTTCGCCCAAATACATCAACAGTCCATCGAAATCAACGATAAATTCTGTGTCAGGAATGAAAAATGAATGCACTGATGACATGTGTTTAACATTTTCCACCATATCGTCACTGTGTTCTCCACAGAATATGCAATCATTATTTTCGATTGGATTTTCAAAATCTTCATCCCATTCATCGGAATCAACCTCTTCAACTTCCATGCCATCATCGTCATCGTCAGAGTCATTGCCATTGCCATTGCCATTTTTGACATCGACTTCGACTTTCTGTTGTGTTTGTTTCATTGGAATATCAGCTTGACCACCCAAATTCTGTCCTTTTTTCTCCGCAATTTGCGCATTTTCCTTGTGTTTTTTACTATTCAAATGATTTTCATATGATTTATCGGAGATAAATTGCTTACGGCAAACTGTACAATAAAGTAAAACTTCTTGTTGAGCCAACTGATCTGATGCACGTTGTTGTAAAACACGTCTTTGAAATTCTTCAGCTGTGACTGGTGGTAAATCACCAACACGTCGTTTTAAATTATAACGATGCCAATCGGTTTTATAATGTTCACGTTGAATATCGGCATTTTGAAATTTTACATTACAATTTAAACACGTAAATCCAGACATTATTATTACCCTATATTGTGCAACTAAAATTAATGCGAAGTTGAAATGAATCAATTGAATTGTTAGTGATTATCACGTTTTTCACAAATTGACAGTATAAGAACTATGAATTGACAGTTAAATGTCAATTTGGATTGCCCGATGTTAGTTTTATATCACTTTGACAGTTTGTGTCACAAACTGCTTTAAATGATTAGGACAATAATAAATACGTCGAGACATTTGTTTTTGACTTTAAATTGTTTTGTTGCTAAAACTCATTCTTTGGAAAAAAATTCAAAAAAAGAAAAAAAAAAATGGACAAAAAGCAGAAGAAGTATTTTTTTGCGTTTAAATTTTACTTTCATTCTGGATTAAACTAAATTTTGCTTTTATATTTTTCGCACAGAAATTCGTCAAAGAATGCAAAGCCCGCCAAAAAAAATGTGCAAGACGAAAAGGTGTTGAAATCAAAGCCACAGCCACCGTCACAGCCACCGTCACAGCAACAGCCACAACCAATGAAGAAAACTTATGATTTGCCAGCTGTTCGATGTAAAGATACACTTTTGCTTGACTATGACTATAGTAAAGTGTACGCCAAACGGCATGTTGTCGACAATCGAGATAAATACAAGGATCTACCGGATGATGATGATGATGATGAAAATGGCCAATTATCAGCCGCTGATTTCAAGCAACTTTTATCGGCATCCAAATCAATTGGAGATCATTTTACATTTGCCAGCGAACGGAGTTGGTTGCAAAGTGACGATGGCAATCAACTTGATGAAAGTGCATTGGTTTCAGATTTATTTAAATTAAACATTACGAATTTAAAAAATGGCATTTCACGTATACCACTTTATATACGACATGGAATGCCCATTGACATGTTTACAGAAGAGGAAATTACAAATATGAACTATCGAGCTAATTACTTTGATAATGAGAACAGTTTAAAACCATCTACCTCAAATCAAGTGAATCAAAACTTACTTAATGCGCTTACATCAAATGCAAGCTCACAAACGAAGAATATATCCGATAATAAGTCAAATCATTTGAAGAATCCAATTAATGTTACCGCAAAAGTTGCTGAGATTAAAACTTCGGTTGATGTTGAATTGGCTCAATCCTTTCAAAATGCACAATTAATTGATGATAAACTTACAACGCCGCTTACAACTGCATCAGCGCCTAGTAAATTTAATCCAATTAAACAATTAACAAGCAATACGACCAATGTGAAATCCAACAGAACTGAAGACATTCAAGATTGGCTTGACGATATTCTTAATGAAGGCTAAACTCAAATGTAGATTATTTTGAAACAAAATTTGTTTATATATTTTTTGTTTTTTTGATATTAAATCCATATGTGAGTTTTATTAACAAATTTTCGTGTTTACATTTTCTCGTTTCTATTTCATATTTTTCACGGTTTTATTTCTTTTTTTTTTTTCTTCTTTTTTGTTCTTCTTCTTCTTATTCTTCTTATTTCTGCATGGTATTTTGTCCATGTTATACATTCAAAAAAGTGAATTAAATTTGAGAACTGTTTTCATTCGCTCATCATTTTTCGCAATGTTGATTTTTCTTTATATGCAAATTGTTGGCATATTACAAAAAAAAAAAAATACACCAATTTCTAGTTCAGATCTTGACATGATGGTGAATAAATGCAATTCTATAATTCATGAGCTCGATTTGTTTAGGCCAGTGAATCTGTTCAGATTCTGTCTGTCTGTTGTCCATTTGTCATTTGTATTTATTTGGCGAATTACACTTTTGACCATTTGGTCATACGATGAAAATTACTGAAATTGCGCATTATATTTATTTTTTTTTCTTTGTTTAGTTTTGAAGAAATTACATTCGATCTAATATACGATAAAAATCCACTGAAATTCTTTTTTAACGTATAGAAAAGAACGTAAAAGAAAATAATTGTGTGGGAAATCAATTTTTCCATATGTTTTTCCTCTTATCGTCGTTTCTTGTTACATGGTATTTCCCCCTTTCGAACAAGCGCAATTTTGCTTTTGCGTATTAAAGTTATGCACATGCAAGCGAGAGAAGTATGCACTTGAGTATTTATAAAAAACATATTGTAGATTTTAATTGTTGTAATAAATGATCATCCACTTTTTTTTTTTATTTATGCTACCGTTTTAATATATTGATACGAAATATGCTGCAGAGGGAAAATGAACGTTTAGCAATTGAATTTCTTTTGATGTAAGATTTTTTGAAGCTTAATTTGGGAAATGTGTGTGTGTGTGTGTTTGTGTGGGTTCCAAAGAGTTGTATATGATTTTTTTTGGATGATAGAAAGAGAATTGTGTGCTCATTCATTATACTCAATGAGTGATGGGGGTGCCGCTTAAAATTGTGATAATTCAATTTCTTGCCTACGAAATGTGTAGCTTTAAGGATGGAGCGGGCGGGGGATAAGCAAAATCATAAACTTTCCAAATTGTGTATTTTTGTTTTATTTTGATGAATTGAAAATAACTGTAAAAAAACAAAAAATATTTCAAAATTGTTACCAATTGGAAATCAATAAGGATTTGAAATAAAAACATGAGGAGATTTTTTTTTATATTTTATTAATCTGGCAAGTCTTATAATTCAGTTTTGTTTTATTTCTCATAATTTATACACGTACATTTTTGTTACCAATTTTGCTTCTTCTTCTTCTTTTTTTTTTCTTTCTTTTGAAAACCAAATTAATACAGATTTGCATTTTCATTAATTCAGTTTGATAAATGTAATCAGTAAAATTTATCTAAATGTACAAATGAAAATTTTTCTAAAAAAAAAAAATTATAATAATAATATTGGGTTCATCCATAAAATAAATGTAAATGTAAACACAAAAAAAAAAAAAAAAAAAAAATCACTAAACCTAAGAAATATTATCTTTTTCACCAATCGAAAAATATTTTTCGTTATCATCGTCATGAATTAAAAATCAGAGAATCTGAATCGCGTGATTTTGCATTATCGTAATAATAGACATGTAATAATAATAACGACCAGGAATTTTTTTTTGTTTTTGTTTTCTTTTCTTTTTCAATCATATACAGTACATGAATATTATCCGTATAAAACATACGCAATTATATTCAGTGTTAAAATTTACACGGTTTTTGTGTTTATGTGTTTATGTGTGGGTGTGTGTTTGGAGTTTATTCGATTTATGGAATAATCGTTGGCTTGTAGCGCTCATTTTTTCGGTTAGCAAAATAATGCGAAACAGATCTCAATTTAGTTACATTTTGTAAAAAATAAAAGGCCGATTTTTCAGGATAAAATATCGCCTGTTTAGCTCGAAAAATGATTGTATTCAATCACATTATGAATACCAAATTCTTTTTTCTGCATTTTTTTTTTCTTTTGAGACTTCAAATTTTGAGGTTTTCTTACGTAAAAATATATTTGGAATAATTAAAATGATTTTTTATTTTAAATACTAGGGAAAACTTTTAATAATTTTTTCGACAAAGAAAAAATCGAATTTTTTGAAAATGTTGAACTTCCAAGAGAAGAAAAAAAAAAATAAAAAGCCGATTTAAAAAAAAAAAAGATTTTTGGAGAAATTTTTGATGAAATAAAAATTATTTTGAGAAAAATGAATAAAAAAAATTATTTTTCTTTAAAAAATCCAAAAAATTTCCAAAACAAAAATTCATTTTTTTCTCAATGAGTTAAATTTACGGCATAAATCGAAATTTTTCCAAAAAAATAAAAAAATCTATCATCTGCATATTTTCCCCAAGAAAATGCAACATCATAAGACCAAAACAAATTCATAAATGAAGAAAAATAAGACATTCCCTTATCATTTTCTAATAATCGTAAATATGCTAAATAAGCAGGAAAATGTAATCGTTTTTTCTTTGTTGTTATTTTTCTTTGCATTTGAAAAATGAATGAGTTGAAGTCTCAAAACAAAAGAAAAAATGGTATAACTTGGTTGTGTAGATTGGACGTGATTGTGTGTGTGTGTATGTGTATGAATATGAATCATTTTGCGTGTTTTTGATGGGTCGTTTGGTGAATCAAAAACGTTTGTTGTCGGCTGTATGATTGAAATAAAACAATATAATATAGAGATTGTGTGAGTGTGTTTGTTTTTCTGTTCAGTATATCTTAATCCATTTATATAAATGTAGAAGCTATATCTGCCCATTATAAAGGGGTTTTGTTTTCCCTACATCGCCTCACCATGATTCATATTACAATTTTTAGTATGCTTACATCCTACGTACATTTCCTTGTTTATGTCTTTATCGTAATTATTGTTGCTGCTGATTCATGTTGTTGTTGTTGTTGTTTTTTTTTTCTCTCAAAAAAAAATTATTTTTTTTTTTTCATTTATTTTTTTTTTTTCTTCTTTAATATTCCACTTTTTCATTACATATTACAACTATAAATACACTTGCGTCTAAACTCTTAGTCCATATATTTATCATTTATCATTTATCATTTCATTTATCATTAATTTCATACACCTTGTGTGAAATGTTATTAACAGTAGTTGGTAGCTAATGATTCTCATTCATTCAGTTTCATTTTTATATTTTTTTTTTTTTTTTTTTTTTTTGCTCACTGATTCTTCTACTCATCCTAAATTATGTAGCTTGGAGTAAGAAAAATCGTTGCATATTTTATCTGATTTTAGTTTATTCTTTGCACATTTTGTTTTTCACTTTTATCCTCGCTCTCTCTCCCTCTCACTTTCTCTCTCACCCTAATTTTATAGTCGACCTACATCCGTTTGACATGTTGGTTGATTCCTGTTTACGGTATTCTGTTATCATGCCATATCGTGAACTCATTACAATACATTGGCTCGAAACCAAGGCATTTTACATTTTACAATATGCATACTTTTTGTTTGTCCCTTGTGCACATTGGTTTTTCTTACTCTCCGTTTTTTCATTGTTTTATGAAGTCAATTTGGTTATAAATAATAATAATAATAATTTAATTATTTAATGTTCATTCATAAATATATATATTTATATATACGTGTGTGTGTGTGTGTGTTTTTTTTTTGTGTGTGTGTGTGTATGTGTCTGTTGTTCTTAGTTATATGTATATGATTAATCGAGAGAAAAGTCTTCTATAATGCAATTACATAATGTATGTATAATGTCTTGTCAAATTATCGCCTTTCCTCACATAATTTGTTTTCTTTTTTTGTGTGTTTATGTGTGTGTGTTTACTAGATTTTAGCGATGGAAAGTGTCTCTGTGTATGTATATATATGTTTTCGTGTTTACATTTTGTTTAATTCAATGAAAATGCACACAACTGTCTTCCCTCATTTTTATTTTTCTAGTTACATTTCATATAAATTATGAAGATAATGCATTCGTTTCAACTCGATTGTGAAGGTGTTTTTTTGTTTTTTTTTTTTTTGTTTTTTATGCATGGTGTATGTATGTGTGTGTGTTTATTATCAAATCGATCTCGTTTTTTGTTCCTAATGATGGATATTTTCATCCATTAAATCGTCCCTAATCTTTACTGAACACAAATATCAAAAAATGCGATTGATACTTTACGATTTCTATGCGAAGGTTTTTGTTTTGTTTTGTTTTTTTGTTATTATTTTTCGCTTTTAATTCTCAGTTCCAGGTTTAAATCTCTGTAAACACAATAAGCTGCGTTGATACGATTAGCTCAAGAGAAAGGAAAAATAATCCAATATTTTTCTTTTGACTTGATTAATTTTCGAGACATGCTATTTATAAATCTTTCATTCTTTTTGTTGTTGTTGTTGTTGTTGTTGTCTTGTGTCACTTGCTATACACGATTCAGTCACGTTCATAAATGAGTGCCCAGTAAGTTTTGTTTAAAAAAAAAACGAATAGAAAACAACACCACATAGAAAATGAAAATTAAACTCAATTGAAAAAAAAAAAATTGTCTATGAACTGGACAAAGAGGAACTTGATGTCATCGTGCTATTATTTTTTGGTACAGTTTCACTGCTCATTGAATATGGTATATAAGCAATATTTCCATTTGGTCCAACACCGCTGGTCAATAAATGATGCTGATATGCAGCCAATGAATGGCTATCATTATTTATCATTGCACCATTATTACTCATGCCACTGTACAATCCAATTGGTAACGATGCTGGTGCAAAATTCTGTAGCACATTCGATGCTGATTTACTATTTCGATGTAAATGAGCATGATTACCAGACAATGATGATCCAATCGTACCGATCGTATTCGTTGTATTAGCGCCATTTAGCATTACATTGCCGGTGATGCCGGTGGGGGCCACTGTTGCCACTTGATGCTGATGCCGAATTTAAACCCGACAATAGAAAATTGTAACGTGAATTTAACATGGATGGATTCGTTGTATTTAATGACGATGATGATGTTGATGATGATGGTATTGATGCATTTGATACGGGATCACATTCCATTTCATGTGGATAATTTAACGAATTGTTTACCACTAAACTATTTAATGCTGCCGATGCAATTGGATTTATATTACAATTCACCGGTTCCATGCTATTTTGTGTTAATGTTGGAATTATTGCAGCGGCCTGTTGTAGTGTTGGTTGTAATGATGATGGATTATGTAATGAATTCATTAAGTTGCCATTTTGCTCGGGAAACAATTTCATAATTAGGTCAATGCGTGCCGAACGCTGTTGCTGTTGCTGTTGTTGTTGTGATGATATTGATAGACCTTTAAAATATCATTGATAATCAATTTTAAAATGAAAATTCAAAAATAAAATGTCTCTATAACTAAATTATTATTTTATAATATGCTAAAATACTGTATGTAAATAATTTAAAATGTATGTTATTATTTATAAATGCTAAACATAAGACAAAATTTCCCATAATTTATATATGTATAAAAGACAATTCATATGATAATTGAAATCAATTTGTCTACTAATTTTTCATCAATTACAGTTATTCATGACATGAAATATTCATAGAATTAGGTGATGTATTTTAAATCGCTCTACTGTCTATTGAAGTGATTTGTCCGAGCGGCGAAAATTCAATACGAAATGAATAATAATGAGAGGCAAGAGTAATTTCAACTAACGAATACAAACAAAATGAAAAATTATGTTTATAAAGCAAGAGTAAACGATTTTATGGTATAAATAGAGTGAAGAAAACATAAAACAATTACTTCATTAATAAATTCATTCTTTTTTGACAATGTTGCAAAAATTAACACATTAAAGCAAAAGATATGAGAAAATGAAGCGAGAAAAAAATGATGAAAAAATTTGGAGGAAAAGAAAATATTAGAAAAATCTTCATGAACGCAATTGAAAATATTCAACACACAAAATGCATTTATAACGAATCACAAAGTAATAGAATTTATCTTTACCTATGATTACGTCAGGTGCTTATGGATACTATCCGTTACTTTGAATTAATTTTTGTTTTTTTTTTCTCTTTTTTTTTCTTTCTCTCTCTCTCTCTCTCTCTCTCTCTCTCTCTTTCTTTCTCTTTCTCTCTCAGTTTTTCGCATTTATTTTAGGGATATTCATGTATGCAGAGTTTTATGCTCAAAAGCAACTGAAACAGCATTTTCGCTTCAATTTAGATTGTTAGGTAGGGAAATGAGTTGCCAAAACGTACAAGAGCAGTAACCTCATTTTGTTTTTGTATTTTTTTTTTCTTTAATTTTTTGTTTTTTTTCATTTGCTTGCTTGGGGAAGGGATTTTGCTTGATAATTCCAATCAGGTTGTTCAGTTGTTCTTGAGAATATCATGAACGCTTTCAAATTTGTTTCTCTTGTTTTTCGAGTGAGTTTGTGTGTGTGTGTGTGTGTCTCGCTATGAGCTAATCAAATTAAATGTCATTTCTTTAATATTTATTCTATCATTTCATTGTATTGTTCTGTTCTGTTCGGTTCTGTCCCGGATATAGTTTTTGTGTTGATCTAAACGTTGAATTGATGCTGATTAATTTTTGTTGATGTGCCTGATGATGATGATGATAAAATATCCCGAGGCAGTGCAAGTCATCGTCGATCATCTATATCGTTCATGCAAAATTGCATTTTGTTTGGTTTTTTTTTGTCATGATTTGCAGAGTTTTTGTTTTTTTAATTTTTTTTTTTTTTCAAACAAAATCGAGAAAGAAGAATTTCAAATCGATTAGTAGAAGTTAGCATAAGTTTGTTTTTGTTCAGTTATTTTATAAACAAATTGGATATTGTGATTTGATTTGGAAAAAAATATCGAAAAGAAAACATAAAATCACATTAAAGACATTAAAGAGTAAGTTTGAATCACAAAGATGTTCCACCGAAGGGAAATGAACGAAAAAAAAGCAAATAAAACAAAAGCAATGTGTTGTTGTTTTTTGTGGCGATGATGGTGGTTTGTCAAATATATGTAGGTATGTTGAAATTGATGTTTGTCATATGAAGGCGTTATTGAAATGAAACAAGAAACCAAATCAACAAAAAAAAAAAAAAAAAACGAAAATGTGACCAGACACCAAACATACAAATGATTCATCGGCTGCATATTAACTCACCATGACTTTGTTGATCTTGTTGTTGCTGCAAGCTAACCGATGGACTTGTACTAACGGAATTCACTATACTCGCGGTGTTTGTTGCTTCGTCGGTGGTTCGTTTGAAAAACTGTGTCTGTTAGTGGTATGAGTAAGAGAGAGAGAGAGAGAGAGAGAGAGAGAAAGGTAAAGAGAGAAGAAGAGAAGAAAGAAAGAGAGAGAGAGAGAGAGAGAGAATGTGGTTAAAGTTAAATGTTAGCAAGAATTTGTTATGCATGGGAATCAAAAATTATGTTTTGTTATTGCATTGTTTACCTGTTGCTCAGAATCACAGGTGCGTTTGAAAAAATTATGTTGCAAGGCATAATACGGTGTGACTCGTGTTTTTGGATCAAAATCAAGCATTCGAAGTATTAAATCTTTGAATTTTAAATAATCTGATATTGAATGGCCAGCCTCACCGGCCCGTCGACCACCCGGTCCACCCGATTCAACGCCCAATATATCATGCAATTTACGTGTGCCTGGCGGTTTATATTTGCGACCATTTTGACTCTTTTTCAACACATAACTACCATCGGTCACCAATTTATCGAAGAATTTTCGTGTTTTGTGCGCTTGATCGAGCAAATGTTTTGGCGGCATACCCAACACCTCAACAATTTTATTCATTTGATCAATTTCATCGCCACCGGAAAACAATGGCTCACCGGTATGCATTTCAACTAATATACATCCCAATGACCACATATCAATTGCTAAATCATATGGAATGCCAAGCAATACCTCCGGTGATCGGTAAAACCGCGATTGAATGTATTGGTATATCTAAATGAATCGATAAAATGGATATTATATTCAGTATGATGCATTATTGCGAATAATTTTCATTAAAATTCCAAACTCACCCTTTGCCCTAATTGACAAGAACTACCAAAGTCGACAATCTTGATGGCCGACCGTTTTGGATTGCATAATAAAATGTTTTCCGGTTTTAAATCACAGTGAATAATGTTTAGTTCTGCAATTAAAAAGAGAGAAAAAAAAAAGCAATGATATTGAGACGAATAAACAAAAAACAAAAATTTAAGTCAATAAATAAAGATTGAAAGAATGTTAGTAATAATCTTCAAGTTTTCACAAAGATAAGCATTGCAGATTTGCGCGGATAATCCTATTGAAATGTACTTACCTGGGGTACTTAGAAACAGTAACGCCGTACATAGTTGCTGAGCGAATTTTCTCGTTAAATTCAATGAAACACCTCGAAAGTTTGTATTACGCAGGAGATCATATAAATTATAGGATAGCAATTCGAACACGAGGCATAAATGATTTCGCCACATGAAATGCCGTTTCAGTTTAACTGCGTCGAGAGAGAAAAAAAAAACAAACAAATAAAACAAAAGAAGAAACGTGCAAATTAAACGACGTCAATATTTTATAAATGAAATTATGAATGAGAGTTGATAAATTGTGGGTTAAGCGACGGGGAATCATGTGCAAAGGAGGAAGGTAATTGAACGGAAATTGAGTGGACTATATAATTCAGGATGAGGGGTTGAGAAATTAATTTGATGTTGGCTTCTTGCAATAAACTCACCGATATAATATTTATTTTCAGCATCGGCTCGATTCATCATCTCCAAAAGTTTAACTTCGATTTGTGCTTGATTCAAAAACGGCTTCTTATTTTTTATAATTTTAATTGCCACGTGACACTGTTCTTCATGGTCATATGCTTTCACTACTTGTCCAAAGCTACCTTTGCCTAAAAAAAATTCCAAACAAACAGAAAGAGAGGGAGAGAGAGAAAGATAGAGACAGAGAGAAGTAGAAACATCCACATAATTAGTTGCATTGTTCAAAACAGCATGTTCTTATTGTGTCAAATTACCAATAAGTGAGTCAATTTCATATCGGTCCAAGAATTTCTCTCCATTTTTAATGATATAATCATGATTATCGTCATCATAACCGTCGTTATATAATTTTCGTTCTTTTTTATGCGATGAATCGTCGCCCTGTGTTTGTTGTGCGCGTCGTTTTTTCTTCGCATAATAAACCTGTCAGATTGAGCGAATGAGCAAAATAAAATTAGTCAAAATTTGTGAACAATTTATTATATGTTAGATGACTAAAATCGTACAATATGCTGCATTAAGTGAATCATGGCAGATGTATTTTCTTCGCGTAACTTTCTACTTGAAATGTCAAGTCATCTAGAATCTTTGGCTTGCATATGAATAAGTGATTATTGTTCTTTTTACCATTTTCAATTTAGTTTATTGAATAAAGTTTATTCTCAACCATTTTAGAAAAATATATAATTGTTCACATTCATTTTTGGTTGATGTGTTGCTTCGTGTATAAATCGATATTAAGCAAGAGAGCACTTTTTGTATTGAAATTTTATGTACATTGTATGAACACTGACCTACCACACAGCATATACTCAGTGTGGCATCATAGCTCTATAAACGGCAATATTGCAAGCCTCATCTATGCAGTATCTCAATGTAGCTCGATGTGGAAAATTATCCACACACTTTGACAGTGATAGAGACAGAGACAGAGACAGAGACAGGGAGGCAAAAATATACAGACATAGACACACAGACACACATACATATCGTCATATACAGGCTCATTCATGCATACAATCGCATTTGCACAGTTTCATTCATTGCTTCGTTTAAATGAAAAACACTTAGATCCAAGTGCATCGCAGGCATTTCAATTTTAAACTCTCAGGCTCGGTTATTTACTTTGGAAAAGATTCCGAATTATTATGTACGATATATAAAATGGTTTTATATTATTTTGTTGGAGTTTTTCTTCTTTCCATCACTCTGTCTCCTGAATCCAGAGGATGAAAGGGGGAGAATTGGTTTCTGTTTTTGTTTCGATGGTTATTTATTGAAGCAATGGTGCCTACTACCGAGAGAGAGAGAGAGAGAGAGAGAGAGAGAGAGAGAGAGAGAGAGAGAGAGAGAGAAAGAACGAGAGAGAGAAAGAGATAGAAAATGCTCTAGAACGAACGTGATGGAGAGAGAAATAAATGCAATTTTCCACAGTCCATGCAAGAATCGGAAACAGTGGAATGCAGACACATTGAAGCTGCCAAAACTCGCTGTGAGCTCACAGCATCTTTTTTCGCACTGAATGAAAAATCCAAGTGCTTTGTCGGTGACGGCGCTCCGAGCCTGTTTTCCAACTTGCTCTATCTATCTAACTGTCCTATTTCCTCTTTCTCTCTCTCTTTCTCTCACTCGAGCTCGCACTCTACATTGTGTATATAATAAATCATATGAATTGCATTCAATGTATATTAAAAAGCAAATACTGCGGCTCAGCATATTGGTACATATATATACTAAATGGCGCTTTATATAACAATCAAAGTTCATGAACCTTCGTTGAATGCGCTTTAAGAGTATAAATTGCGGAAGTTCAATTGCACACAGATTCCATGAGGTAGGACTAACACTGAAATGACGTATCAACTATTTTTTTCTCGAGCTAGAAAAATGTGAAAAACTAAAAATCATCATTCGCTTGTGTGCATCAACGTCATCCGTCAACCATCAAAATCAGCATGCAAAGAATGACAGTTTGGATTGGTGCAAAAAACATGTCAGCTCAGAGATAACGTTGGAAGTAAAAGAAATAGTGAAAAAAAAAAAAATTGAAAATTATGCACAATCTCTGTATGATGGTGAATAAAATGGAATAAAGGAAAAAATTCTCGCAAAAATTCCATTCCATCAATTCAATTCCATAAATGTGATTCCATCTCAACTCATTTCCATTGATTCGATAACTGATCGATTTCCATCAATTTGGCGGAATCGGTTCCGTTTTCAACGTATTATAAAATCATTACGCTTATTTACCGATCGAATTGAGTTCAGAATATATACACAAACGACAACTAATGCAGTTGGCCAGAATGGAAATTTATTTTTTTTCTCTTCTCTCTCTCTCTCTCTCTCTCTCTCTCTCTCTCTCTCTGTCTATCTGTCTATCTGTCTCTCTCATTCTTATTGTTTTCAAATTGTTCGTTGTAAAATGTGTATTCACATATTTGCGTTCGCATTCACATGAGCTTATATATCGATGATGTTACATATTTTCCAATTCAATTCTGAAATCAATAGTCACTTATTTATATTGCAAAACCATATCGATAATTTACAGCGAAAAGCATTTTCTTATGCGACAAAGCAAGTGTTTTTATGAATATCCTTTCATTCCTATAATTTCTATTTGCAATTTCTTAACTCAATACATTTAAATGGATTTTTGTTCACAGTGTTGCTGTTGCTGTTGTTGTTGTTATTGTTTTTGCTGTTTGTTTTTATAAAACTTATTTTCATCATAATCATCGAAAAAAATTCCTTTTATTCCATCTGCTTATCGAATAAATGCGATATTTCTTTAGAAGATTAACGTTAAGCTTACCTCGTTAATGTGTTTGTAAGTCTTTATTAAATCGACACTGAGTTTTCGTAACGGCGCTAACGATGGATCACGGAAATGTGTGGGGATTCGTGCCTGCATCGCACGAATATCTGTCGACGACGTCGGACTATTTGTTCGCAAAAGCTAAAAAGATTTTCGGTTATTTACAGCAATCGATGTACTATCCTTTTCATCGTTTTTCTTTATGTTTTTTTCTCTCCTCTTTTCCTTCTTCCACTTCTTCTTCTTCGCCGTATTTTGCTTGTACTTCTTGTTTTTTATCACTTACTCAGAGCAAATTGCTCTTATGCAAGGATGTTTTTTTTTTTATTCAAAAAAAAAAAAAAAAAGATTCCAAGCAGAGTGAAGAAGAGATGAAGAAGCAAAGAAATGAAGGATCGAAGGAGGTAAAAAGAACAACAATATCAAACGATAAAAAATGAATGTTTTTAAGTAAAACTTACTTGGTGAACTGCATCCCGATGAGCAGCTGGCAGGTGTTCTTCGGCAACTAGTCGTCCATACAAAGGGGCATGTCGTTGGCGCGATGCATTCGCATCTGGTCCAGCAACAAATGGTGCTGACACTGTAAACATATGCATCGAAAATTTTCAATAAGTATTTGTTTAGTGTAAAAACAACGAAAAAACATCTTTTGACAGACAAAAAATAAAACAAGAGAAGCCAATTCCAAATTGGAATACAAAAAAGAAGACAAGGCAAATAAACCAAACAAAAAGTAAGCTGCAAAGATGAGCAGACTGACAATCTCGATGGAAAATGTAACAAATATCAAATGTTGCATCAGCTTATTTAATCGCATTTTCAAGCCAGAATTTCTTATTGTAAGACGAAGTGACAGTTTTATTTCTCTTTTCACAATGCTCTGTTGTGCTGCTATATTGTCGTCTTGAATTACTCGATTTTTTTTCGTTTTTTTTTTTTTTTTTTGGCAAGACTTGAAATTTTCCAAGAACACAAGAAAATATGCATTGTTTTATGATCGATACGTGAGTAATGAAAAAGTTTTTCCTTGTCGAAAATCAAGCTTGTGATTCAGGTGAACAATTGACTTTTGGTTGGAAGAATTCTTGAAACTTTTGAACTGTCAATTTTATGTCATATGACAATTAATCAGTTTTTTCATCTGAGTTTTATTGGGGGTTTTTCACCTTCCAACCTCAATGATGAAAAATTCCAAAATAATATTACGTTTCTCATACCATTTTGCATTTGAAATATAAATCCCAATTTAACAAACTGTATTTAAAAAGTTTATATTATCGCATGTGGCTGTTTCAATGCTCGTCTAGGATATTCTATATAGAGTTTTCCCCTTTTTTTTCGAATAAAGTTCACGTGCTCTCAAAGTACGGTCTCACTCACTCACACATTCTGTCACACACACACACACACACACACAAACTAAAACAAAAAAATCGAGACCAATAAGCAAAAAAAAACACATACACACACAATACAAATCACAGTAATGGACATTACAAACAACTTTTGCCGTTCATTTTAATTAAAAACGAAAGAAACAAGTATTTCTATTCATTTGTTGATATTTATACAGGGGTAAAAAGCGAAACGAAACAAAAAATTGTGGCGTTTGTTTACATTGTTGAATCAGTTTTTATAATCTCATGTAAAATGTACGGCCGAGAGTTAAATCAATTTATAAACATTGAATATGTGGATAAAACAAAAACATTGGGGTGCAAGAGAATAGTGAAACAAAAATGAAAACACAATTTTCACTTTGAATATGTAAAAGAAGAAAACAGAAACATTCACACCTCATTCGTTGAAGCTGAAAACGGAGGAGAAGGAACAAAAATAGTGGAAAAAAAGGAAGACGACATCGACATCAAAAACGACGACAACGACGTCAATGACGATGAAAAAAAAAAAAATGTGAAAAGTGATATTTGATGTAGCAAAACGAACATAGGAAATAACTATTCGCTCGTGTAATAAATAAGGGCTGCCTGACGGCTGTTTCTCTCGTTACATTGTGTTGCGCGAGGAATATATTCAATGTTGGAAAATGTCTATTTTCATTCCGAAGCTAATAACGTAAGTGAATGGCCCTTGTAATAGTGTGCCGTCTTTCATACACACACACACACACACACACACACACACACACCCACACACTGACACACACGAAGGCAAAAACAATTAATTTAAAATGGTTGTTAATATCAGTTTGGCACCGGTGTAAAAATAGAAACGGAAAATTGATTTGATGCTATTTTTAAAATAGGAAAAACGTGGTCCAAATACGGTTCGACGTGCAATACACACATGCATTGCATTGCATTGCCAATTGAAATTTAATTTGAAGTAAAAATTCCGCATATCGTATTTTACGATATTTGAGCATGAAAATGATCGTCAAGTAAGTAGAGTTTATATGGAAGTAATTTGTTTTCTGTGTTTTGTTGTTTTTTTTTTTTTATTCTTTGGTTAAAATAGACATCAGAACAGAATAAACGGTCAGAAAACATGTTTTGAGATCAATGACATTCTCATACGAAAAGAGTTCATTAACATTTGACGGTAAACAAATTTCGGAGAAGAATGATGAAAGAAGAAGAAAAATAAAATGAAAATGATGCAGACTGCAAACTGTAGGGAGAACGAACGATAATATAAATTTCGGCGGTATTTTGTTGTTATTATTCTTTCTCTCTTCTCGTCGAACAATTGTTCGTCAGCGTTGAAGATTGAACAGGTTTTCATGTGTGTGCGTTAGTGTGTGTGTTTGTGTGTTCAATATTTTGGATGATCATTTGTTGGTATCGAACAAAGCACATTTCAGCCATAATATTTTGGCTAGTCGGGTCCCCAATTCGGAGAGCACTTTATGAATTAACCATTGTACTGTATAACCTCGTAACAAATGTTCAACAAATTTTCAACTAATCACAAACGTCTAATCTGTCTGTCAGATAGCGAAAATGAGCTGAAAGGTGAAAAACCTTTGTTGCGCATCTTTTAATCCACCAATTTTTATAAAGGAATCATTGACTCCACAGCTTGAAATAAACCAAATGAATTTGCTTCGAATTATTTCATGCGAATCATTTTCTCTGCTCATTATACTTGCGGTCGGCTATTTTTCGTGGATTTTTTCTTCTTTTCTTCGTTTTTTTTTTTTGTTTTTTATTTTTCGTTGTTGGCCGCTTATATTATTTTTGGCAAGCCGGCGTCTTCAATTTGTTCTTTTGTTTGTTTGATTTTTTTTTTTTCGTTTTATTTTTCACATTGTTTATGAAGCTGAAACGTGTTTTGGTTTTTATTCAAAACGTAATATACCTTGGTTATTTTGCAATTCTCAAAAAGGTTTTCAATACACTACATCACACCGAACCACATTCACAAATGCGAATCGATGAAAATGTACGCAGAATTGGTGGCGTCTATATTGCGCATTTACAAATATGCTCGTTTAATGAGTTCAATTTGATATTCAAAATAGATAAATGATTTTCAATATGGACTGATGCATAAGACAAACAAGACAAAACACTCATTTCGTATCCAAAATTATTCTCATTTCAATTGAAATTTGCCAAAACTGTACAGACGTCGCAACAATTCAAATAAACTCATTTCTTTCCCTTCCTTTCAATCTCTCTCTCTCTCTCTCTCAATCTCTTTCACGCTCACTTTTTCCATCACTCTTGTCCCACTTCATCAAAATTCATTTATTGGTTTCGAAAGAGAATAACAATTGGACGCGGTTGAATACAGCAAAAGGAGTCAATAAATTGTAAAGCGTTTCTGTTTGATATGCAAAATAAATGAGTATATATATGTAAATGTATATCTGTGGCGATGCCGAGCCAAAATATTCACTCACAGAACGAATGATGAACAAAGGATTTGTGTAATTAATTGCTTAGGTGAATGGGCTATCTCAAGGTCGATTCAGCTCAGTGTTTTCTTTTCCAAATTGTTTGGTATATGTCTGTATAAATCATCTTTGTGAGACTTTACATTTCAGTTAAACTAATTACAGTCTGTGCGACAATTGTTTTCCAAGTGTTTATTTGTTTTTCAATCAATTGTTCTTATGATTTAATTAGAAAATCCCTCTTTCAATCGGTTTGTTTATTCATCAATGATAATAAAAATTGTATAAGCAAAGGTATTATTTTCAACTCAAATCATATAATTTTCAAGTAAAAAATTCTAATCTCTCAATTCGAAACGATCGATGAATGATTTAACGAGAGAGAGAGAGTCATACTCGAATGATTCAACCCATTTGTCTATGTATGGTCGTGTGACGCGCTGCCCACTACCAGTAATTTATCTACAGTCACTATGAATCATTTATTGCGGCTGCTTGATAAATTAGACCCCCCAAACCAACAACAAAATAGAAAACTTCTCTTTGACTAGTGTGCTGCTGCTGCGTGTTTTATACACGACTTCACATAGCCAATGTGCTCAATACCGTATACGTTTGAATGTGTCAAATAGTTGGCACGTATTGTTTTTGTTGTTTCATTTTTGCCTTTCCCAAAAAAAAAATTTTTTTTTTTTATTTCGTCTTTTGTCGAATACGTTTCATCAAGAAAGCTGAAAGAAAAAAACCGGATTTTTTTTTTTTTTTTTTTTTTTTTTTTGCTTAATGCCTTTAATTTTCAATTTGCTTGTGTAAATTTGGAGTTGACGACGGTTTCATAGCAAATATTACTTTGTATGTTACCAACTCGTCGTCAAAATCGTATCATTAATAATTTTTTGTCACTCCAACGCATTAAAATACACTACGCTCAATAATATTTTTTCTCTTCGCTTTGCATCAAATCTAAAATATTTTCTATTTTACACTTCTCAAACTGCATAAAAGCACATTTTATTGACACATAAAGTTCATAAAATCGAATTTTAATTTTCATTTTGCGTTTCTGTGCTATCATATAAATAATTTAATGATTTCGGTCTATTGAAAATGCACTTGTTTAAAAGTCAGTTTAACTGTGCACGATTGCCAAGTAAGTTTTCATAAAATTCAAATAAGCATTCTCTTCCTTAATTATTTATATGATTGCGATGTCAACAGTTTGAAATTTTGATGAATTTCCGGTGTCCAAAATGTCAAGTGAACTATCATTTACAAAGCCATTTCGATTTCATTGAATTCTTAAAATTGGTTTGAAGGAAATTTTCAAAAATAAAATAGGAAGAGAGAAAGAGAGAAAGGAATCGAAATTTCATTAAAATTACTTTTCACTTTGATTATGTGACTTGAATGTGGGCAGGTGAATCTTTCCCAGTTGAATAAATGAACACGAATGCGTAGGGTGAAGCCCTGAAAATTCAATTTCACTTAAACTGACACCATTTTTTTTCTCTTCTTCTTCTTCTTCTTCTTCTTGTCATTGATAAAATCGACCAAGTAAAAAATCATTCATCATGTTCAAGATGTTTGCAACCACGCATATGGACGTTTTTTACCTTTATAAAGTGAAACCTTTCATAACAGTTTAAAGTTCCATTTTAGTGAATTACATTTCGATTAAAATGCTGTAAATAAAATAGCAAATGAAAATCCTTGTATTTACATGTGGCAAATATTGACTCGTGTGGTTTATATCGTTTCTGAATGTTTAAAAATGCTTTTTGGCCATCGTTTTTCTCACCAATCTTCTTTCATTTGGAATGAAAATCAAAATACAAAAACAATGTAGACACAGATAAATGACGTTTTGACCACTTCTATATGCATAACAAATGTCTCGGATTCCCGACTGTAAGTCTCAATTTTGTGTGTTTGTGTTTATTTTGTGCGCGTTTTACCCTGCTCAATTTGCGTGCTCACAAGAAATTCCGTCTAAAAGGAATTTATGTTGATTTATTTTTGTTTTTCGCATTTATTTATGTGCTGCATTTTCAACATCAAATTCTTTCACATTTTCGGTTCTATCTTCGTTGTTGCTGTTGTTATTCTGTACAGAAACACTTTGACTCAATCATTTCTACCTAATCATTTCTAAGTATTTGGATTTTGTGATCGTCCAATTAGTAAAATTAATCTTGTTTAACAAAGAGACGAAAAACATCGAATTTATTCTATAAATTGACATTTTCCGTTTTTGTGCGTGTGTGTGTGTGTCTGCTTGCGAACTGAGAAAATGAGCTTATTTTGAAAAAGTCAGCAACACCGTTTCATTTGACATTTCGATGAAATTTTGCTTTTGACCATTAACTCTATTTATATGCCTTTTTTTTGTCATTCCTGACTCACTGACTCACTGAGAGAGCGAGAGAAAAAGCGATTTTAAATCCGCATTCGTAATTATACAATATTCGCTCTCGATCTATTGCGCGATCGTGGGTATTAAAACTAGCTGATAGTTTGTTCACAGCTTACAAATCACAAGAGTAATCACGTTGAGAGTGCAAAAATAGATTTGCGCCTAATTAAATAGATTTCATTGCAGGCGTGTGTTTTGCATTACTTTGTAAATCAACAATAGTAATGATGGATGCTTCACTGTTTTATATTGCGATTACAATTTTTCATCCTTTTGCGTTCATTTTTTTTTTTCCTTTGCATAGCAAAACAGAATGATTTGACGATTCAATACCTTTGGAATTATAACTGTTGATGTATTCCCAG
>JAQOWM010000635.1:180000-422500 GCA_029041755.1 Resseliella maxima | reverse complement strand
GAACGAAGAGCATAGGAACAAATCTCAAAGTGATTTTGTATAAAATATACAATATAAATGTCCGGGTTAGCTAATAACAAATAATAAATTGATCATACAATGCTAGTTTTGCTTTTCTTTCAAAATTATTTGTGCTGAGCTAAGCGTAAACAGAAGAAGAAAAAATAATGTCGCAATGAAGATGACTATGTCAAACGATACATATACATATGTGAATTGTAGTAGGAGTAACATTCATTTTGTGTGTACGAATCTTGTTACTTCTTTGGTAGCCAAAATTGGTTTTGTTGCTATCTCGCAACAAATTTTTGCCGAAAAAACGAAAAGGGCTGAGATAGAGAGACAGAGAGAGAGAGAGAGAGAGAGAGAGAGAGAGAGAGAGAGAGAGAGAGAGAGAGAGAGAGAGAGAGAGAGAGAGAGAGAGAGAGAGAGAGAGAGAGAGAGAGAGAGAGAGAGAGAAAGATATTGCAAGTGAAAAGTGAAAGAGAGATAGTGAGAAAGAGAAGGAGGTAGTTCTAGAGAGAAAGAGAGGATGAGAAAGAGAGAGAGATTGAGAGAATGAAAAAAGATTGAGAGTATATTGACGAAATGTAATTCAGTGAAAAAAGAAAAAAAAATTTCATGAAATTAGATTTGGTGGATGTAATTTAAAGCGGTTCATATAATATCTGACTAAAAACAACAAGCAAATATATTTCATTCTTTTTATTTCATTTTGTGTTCCACTTCGTTTACATGATGTTTTTGATGTTTTACCATAAAAATGTCACACATCGACATTTAATAAATTTAATTAACGGAGAACGAGAGATGAAACGATCGTCGCCGACGATTCAATTCAAACTGGCGGAATGACACATACACAATATGTGAATAACAAGCACGTAATCTCTAGTGATCACTAATTTTTTTCTACATTATTTATTTATTTTTTTTTTTTTAATGTGTAAATTTCGCATTGAAGAGCATCTTCGTCGCTAGCTGATTTTATAGGTTGTGTTCTATTTAAAACCTTTACTCCATATTTTTGTGTCAAATTCTTTCTTTTTTTTTTTGTCGAATTTATGCATATAAGATGTGTGAGCAAAAGCAGCTGTTGTTGGGTCAATAAGTTTTGTTGTTGGAATTTTATTCATTTTTATTGACAATACATAGCGTGTCTAACTGTGGTAATGAATAAAAGGAAACACTTTGAATTTGTGTTTTTTTTTTTGTTGTCTTTATCAAATAATTTTGCTGTCAAGAGATGACGACAACAACGACACCGTATTTTTTTTTTTTTTTTAGTTCTGTATTTGGCGTTTTGGCGTTGATCTAGTATGAAAGAAGAAGAATAAATACTTATCATCGTGATAAACAACAATATCACTTCAAAGAATTTATCAGACAAAATAAAGTTGCGCATCGTGACAGTGAGATTCAAGACATGGGTAAACAAGTGAATGAAAACAGAGAATAATAACAAAAAAAAAAAAAAAAAAAAATAAAAAAACAACGACAACAACAAAAAACTGTATCAGAGCAAAAAGAAAACGGCAATAATAATAATAATATTAACAACAAAAATGGCAAGCCAATCACTGCTTATATTTATAAGCAAAAATGAACACACGTCGCTGGCGCATAGACGCAAACATTGTCCATAACGTTTATTTTGAAATAAATGTCAGACAAAGGCCGTCAGTGATTAACAATGAAAGAATGAATAAAAAAAAGTCAAAATAACAGCGAAGAATCAATTCAAATTAAATGAACGAATAAATAAGTGTGTGTTCTCAAAACGAACGTAAAAGTGTGTGGCGCATTTTTTTTGGGAATATCCAGACGAAGGGATAAACCCGAAATTCCACAATCACGAAGTTTACAGAAGTGGCCACCGCCTGAACTGCTAAGACAAAAAACCATTTCACGGAATAAAGTGAGAGAGGGGAGAGAGAGAGAGAGAGAGGGAGAGTGGATTGTAAAAAAACCCCTTCGCTAGATTATAAATTAATAAGAGGATGGAATAAGGAGTTAAGACAATAATAAAATAACAACAACGGACAGAAAAAACCAAAAAAAATTATTATATCGAGTGCATTTCTTGGAATGGGCCAGCGATGAATTGAGCGAAAAAAAAATGCAGCAAGACAAATTATAAATAACAGCGGAACGGTCGACAAAAAAGGCATTTTTCTTCGTATTTCGGAATGGAATTTTTTATTTTTTCATTCTCTTCATTTTGCGTCGACTTCATTATAAAAATATGGCAAGTACTTCAATTTCTTCTTCTTCTTTTTATTCTTCTTCATTTTATTCTTCTTGGAAAATCATTTGAAAAAGGCAGTTCCTGGTCTGAATATGCCCTTATTGTATACAGATTGCTGTCGCGTCAATGAAATCCTTTTAGCGGCCATGGCCTGTTTTTTTTTTTTTTTTTGTTCTTCTTTTATTTCAATATTATTACATACTTTTCCTTTTCCGGCCGCATAATAAATGACAAAATAGAAAAGAAACGAGGAGTGGGACAGAGAAGCAACAAAAAGGAAAAAATAAAATTGTGGCCAATTGCGTGACACACGGTCTTAAAAAATAATTCGCATAATTGCGCTTCACTCGCTATGTTCATTGTCCGTATACTGGTCATGCACATTGATATGACGCAGATCGCGGCAGCGTGTGATTCATTCTTCTTGAATTTTAGCTACTTCAACTTGATTCATTTGTGTGTTTTGAGTATGGGCACTTTGATAAGTACATTAAAACCCGTTTTGTTGACTTGTACAAGTACCCAATGAGCCATTTTTATAAATTTTCCGACATAAAAGGTATATTTTTGTGGAATTCAGGCATTCCTCCTGAATATATGCAAAAATTCATTCAAACCAAACTTTTTTCATTTAAACAAAAAACATAACAATTTTATAAATAAGTGTGTGTGTGTGTGTGTGTGTGCGCGCTATGCATAATTAATTGAACAAATTGCTTATTGGGGATTTTGTTGCATTTTTGTTTCCATTTCAAAATAGATGGCAATGTTTTCGATTCCCATTCCGAATGCTTTTATAAAAAGTCATTAACAAATTTGCCACTCTAATCACAGAGTATTATGTTTCGATAAATTATTTCGATTATTGGCAATGACTTTTGCTCTTTCTTTTATTCCCCTTTTTCTCTCTCTCTCTCTCTCTCTCTCTCTCTCTCTCTCCTCATTCTCTTTCTCTTACGCTATCGATTCGATGAGTGATGAAATTATGCATTTTAAAAGCAATTTAAAATTGAGAATTGAGCAGCGCAAAGTTGAACAGCGCAACGGACATTTTCTCAATGAATGGATTAATGAATGAATGAATGAATCGCATTGAATTATTTATATTTTTCAATAGTGATTCGACCTAATTGTATGTTTGTTGTTTGAAGATAAAAACAACAACAAAAAATCGGTAGCGACTATTGTTCTCTTATTTTTATAGCCCTGTCTCACTGTGTGCTTTAGTATTTTAACATATTTTTTTTTTCTGGTTTTCAAGTGTTAATTAAATAACTCTCTTTCGTGTTCATTCATTTATCCAATCGCAATGAATGTAAGTGTAACTGTGATTGTGATTGTGCTTGTGATTGTGAGTGCGCATATACATCAGTAGGAATGAATTGGAATATTGTGATTCCGTTTCCAATTTTAAAAATAACGGCAAATGATTAAAATGAATTTTTCATGTTTATGGTTTTCGGTCATTTATAAAAAATTATTTACAATTTTTTTCGATTTAAATTGATCAATCAAATGCAACTGATAACAATGGAGTGGTTACGTCTATCTCTCCAATTTAAAAAAAAAAAAAAATAATAATACAGACTATAGAATTATGACCAATTTTAATCGATTATCACGCGAAAATTGTTGAAATTCATGGTATTTTTAGCATAAAATGCAAAACATTCACTGTGGGAACATGCGAATTTAATTATTTCATAAACCATTTGAAAAATGTGGAAATTCAATGCGAATTGTAATAAACATAAAAACAGTAAAAAGAAAGAAAGAAAAAAAAAATGAAATTGTTTTTGTTGTTCGCTTCAAATGTATTTTTCTGATGCAATCGTTGAATTGGTAAATGTTTTAGCCACGTGCGCTATATTTTTATGTTTTTGTTTATTGCATTTGGCCTGTATTTATATGATACGAAACATTGGCCAAACAATTTCTGTAGCAAAGCTGAAATACACACACTCAAAAAATATAACTAAACAAAAACATGCGAATGAGGGCAAAGTCTGGTTTCTCTCTCTATTTCTCTGTAACAATTGCGCGATAACATTTAATTTGTAAAAGTGGATATATTTTGTGCAGGTGACAGAAAAATAAAATGTCTCATGGTGAGAAAATTGACATGAAATTCGCTGAAACTGTCGAACTATAGTGTCATATTTCGCTGATGTGCTCAGGCTACAATTCTATACAATTAGAACGACTGGAAAAGTACCTCAAGAGAATACTGAGAAAATAAACAGAGCACACTGCAAATGGTTTGGCATTTATTCAATTCGTCCGAGTAAAGTACAAGAAGAAGAAGAAAAGAAAAAGAAGAAGAAGGAAGAGGGAGAAAAAGGGGGAGAAGAAGGAGAAGAGGGGAGAAAAAGAAGGGAGAAGAAGAAGAAAGAGGGGAGAAAAAGAAGGGAGAAGAAGATGGAAGAGAAGAAGAAGGGGAGAGAAAAATAAGGATGAAAAAGAACGAACAAGAGAAGAAGAAGAAAAAAAACATAGAAGCGTTCAAACGGCAAATTTCGTGTTTTGGTTTATATAGTGATTAAGTCATAAGAAACAAAATTGTATGACGTGAGACAGGGATATTGTTTTTAATTCAAAAATCCAAAAAATAAAACAAAAAAAAACACACATACACACACACACATGAAGCCTACAAACAAACCAACTGATTAGACCATCTGAATGTACAATAAGGTAAATATATGAGCGTTAGCAACAGCAATATAGCAACAAAGAGCCAATATCAAATGACGGCGCTGTCACATACCTTAATCTTATGGTGTTTGCATGTACATATCGTACAAAAATTTAAATGAATATATTGTGCATATTATAATCAGGCTTCCATATATCAAATGAACTAATGAAAATTGCCGACATTTGCGGTTGACATCAAAAACGATTTTTTAGTTAACATTAATTCACTCATTCTCGTAACAAACAATTTTATATGTCACATTCTACTTGTGTATTATTAAAATCCAATAACCGAAAATCAAATGGAAAGCAATCACAACACAAGAAGAAGAAAAAATGGATAAAAACAGCTCACAATTCGTTCGTATTTGCCATAACGTTTGCCATTTTTATTATTTAGTTACCAGTCGCCGATGAATGGTTGGAGTTCAGCAACCGGACATAAATTCACATACAAAACTGATTCACACAGATTTAGATATGTCTTCTCTCTTTCTCATTTGAAAAGTTGTGGCGATTTATTCTATTTGCTTTGGCAACAGCAAAAGGTTGAGAAAAAAACAAAAAACAAAAATTAAAAGAAAAATGGGAAGAAGAAGAAGAAGAAATAAAAACAGAGAGGAGTTTGTTTGTTTAACAAAGCAACAAATTGTTATGTGGTAGCGTCCTCATAAATTTCGAATTGTAGGACCTCTTTTGTCTTTGGCGAATGGATTTCATTACGACTGAACAAAAAGAAGAAAAAGAAGTAGAAGAAGAAGCAAAAATTGAAGAAGTCGAGAAAAGAAATATGGTGTTCAAAGCAACAGCATTGTTTGAGTGAGTGGTGTTAGTGTTGACCGAATGGTAGCGACAAAACAAGAGCGGGAACTTAAATTTGTTCGGAAAGTGTTGTGAAAAAATTTGATTAACATGCGTACACAGTGTGTGTTTGTATATATAAAAATGAATACAAATGTAAGCAAAGTGTTTTGAAGATGCAAACACAGAGAGGCAAAGAGAGGGAGAAAGAGAGAGGGAGAGAGAGAGAGAGAGAAAGAGAGAAGGAGAGAGTAGAGCGATAGCCAGGCCAATAGCATAACATCGAGCTAAAAACCAATGGTATATATGTCATTATAAGAATATCACGAATAATGGAACTGGAACGGGAGAGACGTTTCCCCGCGCGCACAATACAGCTCTCGCACACTCACCAACACATACACACACTTACACACGCCAACAAAATAATAATAAAAGTAACAATTGTAATAATAATTCGAAGCGATCGTTCACCTTCTCTGTATTTTGCCTCTTCTGTTTATTTCTTTTCACAAAAAAAAAAAAAAAAGAAAAAGAAAAAAACAATTCTTTTATCCCTTTACATATAAAATTGTTTCTCGCTTTATTTTTGCTTCTTCTCTGTATATATTTTTCTTTCATTTTGTGTTG
The DNA here is from genome assembly GCA_029041755.1 of Resseliella maxima. Lineage (NCBI taxonomy): Eukaryota > Metazoa > Arthropoda > Insecta > Diptera > Cecidomyiidae > Resseliella > Resseliella maxima. The sequence continues at coordinate 416,124 of JAQOWM010000635.1, read as the reverse complement.
TATTTTTCTTCGATTCAAAGTTCCTCGCTTTCTATCTCCGGTTTGTTTTTGTCTCTGTTTTACCATTGTTTCACAATATCAAGCGCATACAGACATTGTCTATGTGGAAACGCCACACACGCACGTAATACTCTTTTTTTTTCGGCGTGCCTGTGTGACCACAGAGATTCTAGTGTGGATTCCTCTCTCACTTCAACACATTCTATAACTCATTCTTTATTTTCATTCTCTCTTTCTCTTTGGCTCTCTTACTTCCGCGCGCGCTTCGTCGATTCTTTTCGATGTTGCTATGTACGCCTTTTTTGGTACGTATGTTCGCATCTATATACGTATGTGCAATACAGCATTTTCACAATATTTCGAGACGAATGTATTTTCGTGGATATCAGCAATGTGTACGAGACACCAATTGAATGTGTAGAAGACAGAACACCAATTAAAATGACGAAATTGAAAAAGAAGAAGAAATAAAAAAGAGATAGAAAGAGAAAGAGAGAGAAAGAGAGAGAGAGAGAGAGAGAGAGAGAGAGAGAGAAGAATTTTGATTTCACAAAAATCTCAAAAGCAACTTGTACACGTAACAATTTTATGAATCGTTAAAATGATTGTATTCATTTTGGATCTCTTCTCTTCCGTTTCATTTTTTCTTACTCTCTCACTCGAAAGATCTCATTCTCTTTCATTCCATCTCTCTCCCATACACATACTCTCTCTCTCTCTCTCATTCTCACACGAAAAAGAACCACTTCTTTCTCACTCATTCTATTTCTGTTCTCATTCTCTCTTTCTTTCTCACTCACACAAACACAGCCTTTCATTTCATCAACTATCTTATTTGATAAATTGATTTATTTATGTAAAAAATGTTCACACTTTGGTATTCGCTGGATCGAAAACGTGTTTTTTATGTCGTCACATTCAGTCGTTCATTCACTCTGGCTCCAAATACTTTTGCGGCATAAGAAAAACGCATGGAATTTTGTTCTTTTCTTTCTTTCTCTTTTTCGTATCATTTCTTCTTAAATACTCAATCGAAAATCGAAAATCGAAAATGCCTTTTTTCGACATCACGAACTAAATGACGTAAGAATGCAAGTTTATCAGTGGCATTGCACGTTTTTTCTTCTTATTTCAAACACAGTTATAACAGCTCTCTGATAATACGCTTCAATTCACCGCTCTCTTTTCACTTTATCTCTCTCTCTCTCTCTCTCTCTCTCCCTCTCTCCCTCTCTCTGTCTCTCTCTGTCTCTCTCTATCTATATGATATCATTCCTCTCCCGTCGTCCCCCTTTATAGTTAATCATAATAAACATCCGCTTCTACTTTGAACTGCATCGAATCATTAGAATTCGAATGATATTTTCATGATTCATATAAGCAATAAAAAAAAAGAGAGAGAGAGAGAGAGAGAGAGAGAGAGAGAGAGGGAGAGAGAGAGAGTATGATTGCAATGAGCACAGCAACAGCTCATTGAATATAAATGACGAGCATATTTATATATATATACATATATCAGCATGCATTCACGTCGACTCACAATGGCAAAGGCGCTCCACGATGATGATGGACACGCAGAGAGCAACGCACTTTCAGAACACACACACACACACATATACACAAGAAGCATGGAATTAAGAAGAAAAAAAAAAATATAAACAGCCTAACTTTGTACAGCAACAACAAAAAATAGAAATAAATATATGTTCAACACACCAACAACAACTGTAGAGCACGAATTCTCCGTGTGTAATCACTATCAAATTGAGCAGATTACAAATAAACGACGACAACAACAACGATGACGATGACGACGTAGTTAGCTTGAAATTGTTCGATGTCGATCTCTCACTTTACACATCCCATATTTTTCAATACATTGCGTATCTTCTTCAATTTACAAATAAGATAGATTTTCTCTAGAGCAAATCAAGTCGTTCAATACACTTTCAATTGGAAATAGTTTTCATTTTGGATGAAATTAGTTATGACCCAATTCCGAATGCGGTTACTTTCTTTTACTTGTTTTATTGTTGTTTTTGTTTTTGTTTTTCTTGCTTCTCTTTCCTCTTTCACAAACACGAAAAAAAAAACAATACCCAACAAATTCACGTTGTTCACGAATTGTGTGTGATACGCAAAAATATCACGTCAATATCGATGGAAAGAAAAATAAATGATACAGCAACAATTTTTCTGTTTCTATTTCTTTTTTGATCGAAGTTATTTTCAGTTTACACACAAAATAGTGAAATCTCGGAAATACATCGGAATCAAACAACAACAATAAATAGACCATTAAGTTGACAAGACTTAATCAAAACATACATTCACATGTGAAACGAAATATGCTGAAATATTCACAAAGGCTTTTTAGGTTTCAGTTAACGGCAATTCACAAATATCACTGTGCATTCACAAGCATGTATTTGCTCTCACTACCTCTCTTTCTTTCTTTTTTCGTTGAAATTTATTTCCTTTCTTTTCGTTATTTTGAACGGTGATTTGGTGTGACGAGAGATAAAAATGCGCGTGATGAATATGGGATATTCCAATGACCGAAAGGAAAGCAACTCAAAATGTAAAACCAAAAAAAAAAAAAAAAAAAAACCAAAGAGAATATAATTCAACTATTGGAGCATCCGAGAAATGCCAACATCGAAATTATTAACAACACACTTAACTCACACTGTATTTTGTGAACTTTGTTCCGAAAATGCTCTGTTGGATCGTTTGTTGTTGTTTCTATTATTTTTTTTTTTTTGCTTCTTCTTCTTCTTCTTTTTTTTTATGTATTATTTCATGCGCCTCGTCAATGCAATGCAAATATATATTTTGTTTTGTTTGATTTGCTACTATCAACGCAAAGTCGTTTCTTATTGACGTACTTGATGTGCTGTGTGTGTTATTATTTTTATTTTTTTTTTTTTTTTTTTATTTCGCTCATTCGTTCGTTCTTCACTTTCGCGTCACACTCGTCTTCACATTGGTTGGAAATAGAGTTATACGCAAATAATATTCTTTGTCACACTAATTCGTAGGAAATTTATATCATCGATCAACACTTGGAATGCCAAATATGAAATTTGTTATTTTCTTTTTTTGTTTTGCGTCAAATGAAACGAAATAAAAGGAAAAAACATTTTCTATTCATCGTCACGAGCTAGACAATTTAAACAAACATACACGATGAAAATACACAAAATGAATAGAATGTCGATGAAATTATTTTGCATCACACATTTGCACAGAGAAAGAGTAGAAAAGGAAAAAAAAAAAAAATATAAAGAATTTATTTCGCATAAATTTTTTATTCACGCACTTGTTCGCAAAATTGAAGAAAATTGCTAGCAATTTTATGCATTGTTTGGAATAAATTCAATAATTTTCACTAATGAATAAAACAAGATACGTTCAACTTTTGATAATGCCACACTATTTCTCTTCCTCTAAATACGTATTTCTCTTTTCTTTTTCTTTTCTTTTCTTTTTTTTTTATTTTGACATCCGAACCACACAAAAATTGGTTTTTGGGCGATATTTTTTCCACAATTTTTCAATTACTTTTTTCAACCATTTTCACTTAATCACTTTTGAAAGCATTTTATTTATCATTTGATTTCTTCCATTTCTGTATATTATTATTATTATTATTATTATTATTCACACAATGTTTTCTTTCTCTATAACAAAATCGTGTTTTTCTGCTGTGTATTCAAATTTTCGAAGAGTTTGTATGGAAAACTGACTTAAGCTCGGGACGAAGACGGAGCAGCTCTGTGTTGCTATATTGCTCATTTACAATGAAATTAATTTAATAAACATGGCGAATGTCCCGACAACGACAAAGACGACGAATAGCTACATGATAAAAGTGGCAAAGACAACGACACAACCGAACCGATTCGGTATAAATGTGTTTGTGTCAATGGAAATTTTGAACAAAAATTGGTTGTGTGCCCGTTTGTGTGAACGTTTTTGTTGATTTCACTACTGATGGAGCGGTTCATCGGTTCGATACGGAACGGTTGCGAGAAATGCTGCTTCAAAAATGAGAAAAAAATTACAATACTTTTTCAACGCTTTTCAAATCGTATTCACCATACGCGTATATACGGGGTGCTGTGTGCATGCGTTGTGATTTTACTTTTCCCGCTCTTGATTTAACGATTTAAAACGCTGTGTTGTACGTCATTACAAAAATTGCTGCACAAAACAAACAATCTGGCCAGAGAATGAACAAATAAAATTGAAATAAAACACATTTTTCATTCATTTTTTGCAGACTTTAACAATATTGATTGAAGCTCACAAAAAAATTAATGTGTAAATAAACGAATAATGGATTTTTTTTTTTTTTTAAATTTAAACGTGAATTTGCGAAGAATTTATTGAATTCATTAAAATCAAGCTAGTTTATGACATTTTGTTTTTGTTTTGTTTCGTTTAAAAAATGTTTTCATTGAAATGCAATTTTCAGTTCAAAAAATCTAAAATTATTTTCTGAAATTAATCACTGCATTTGTTTTTCTTTTTGTAAACAAGATTCTTTCTTCGTTCACGAACATATTTGTGTTTTGGAAATCGAAATCATGTCATGATTCGTGAGTGATCGGGTAATACTAGTTCAGCACAAATGTGTGCTCTGCTTATAATATTTTGAACCGATTCGATTGTTAGTGTTATTATTCCAGTGGAACAAATACATGCACATTTCTGCCACTACCGACGCCAACTCATACATATTGACATCACAAACTACAAACAAACACATTGAATTTATGCCAGCCAACATAGCGGCGTATGCATATAGAATTTCATACAAAAATACTGCCAACACTGCATATGTCTCATAGTTAATGCATAAAATTTTATCGAATCTTGTCGCAAATACGTAAATAGGTGTGATTGTTATGCATGTATATATATATATATAAATGTATTAGTTAATGTGTGTGTGTATGAACGCGCTAGACAACAAGCAATAATATTCTAAAAATGGAGAGGAGCACCCGAATAACATACTGTTTATTTATATGTTCAATGATATGCGCACGTATATGAATGTGGCATACAGATAAATAGAATAGATTCGGACGGACCACACAATGGCATCAACATTCACAAGTTGAATAAACTCAAACATGTCTCAAACACCTGCCACTGCATCAATAAATGTCGCTACGCGTACAATTTTTTCAAACAAAATATTCCATTTCATTTGTCGTACCTAAATCGCATCAAAGAAAAAATGTTTTAAGGAATGGCAGGAGTCTCATAACAATTTTGCTTTGTAAAATAACAACAATTCGAATTTTAAAAAAATCTTCTGAAATTGCTATATTTTTTCTTCAAGTTACTCAGCGACTAATTTTGCACGTGAAAATTCCATTTCATTTTTTTATTTCTTTAATTTCTCTTTAATATTTATTATTTTTTAAATTTTCCAAAATATTTTACAAAATTATTCTTCCAAAATATATCTCGGTATTTTTTCACTTTAAATTTGACACCAAAAATGAATTTGATATTTAAAATCTGAAAAAAAAAAACTGTAATGCAAATTTTTCGAAAAATAAATGAATAAAACAAAATTTTTTTCATAAAAATTTATTTCAATTTTAAAAAAAAAATATACGAAATTTCGGAAAATTGTCTTTTTTGCCAGATTTTGTTCAATGAGCTCAATTATTACTCAATGAAGTACAATTTCCGTACAAAATATAAATTTAGAATCCCATGAATAAACATCCAGAATAAAGATAAAAAAAAAAAAAAAATAAATGTCACAAAATCAGTTAATAATCAATGGATTTTATCATTAATTACATTAGAATTGATAAAATCATTTATTGAATATTTTTAACTGATTAAATTCTTTTATTAAATATATTCTTTATTTCATATTTGAAAAAAACTATTAACAGTGAAGTTCACAAATAAATACATTTTCAGAATACGATTAAGATGTGTGTGTGTGTGTCGGTGATTTAAAGAAGACTTCACATTCATGGCATTTTTCCAAATAGAACAAATAAAATCCATGTAAATAATATGTTTTCATTCAGCCATGCCAATGCATTATGGCTTCTGTAATCAATTTGATTTTTTTTTTTTTTTTATAAAAATGTTTCTCTTCAATTGTTCTGAAAATGAAACTATTGAATTGCCAAGTGTAGTGACTTGAAAATCTTTTTAATATTAGATGGCTTGTAAATGATCTTAAATTATTTTAAAAAAGAAAAATATTTTTCTTTGTTAATTTGGATGTAAATGAAAACAATTACTTTCAATCCATCTCGTTTATTGGATAAAATTCAATTTCAGTACATTTTAACAAAGAGAAAATGTAGAAATTGAATTTTTGATTTTTATCGTCGAGATCCACGACCACCACGGAAATTGTCACGAAAAGCTCCACGTCCACGTCTATTCAAAATACCACCTCGGCCGGAATTATTGAAAATATTTGATCGTCCTCGTTCTTCCTGTTCTCTTGACATCATTTCATCATCGGGCGGATTTGAATTTTGTCGCGATTGAAAATTGGCCTGCATCATAAGTAAACGTTCTTTTTCTCGTTGCTCCTCATAGCGCCGTTGTGATAATTCAAGATCCAATTCACGTTGTCGTTCCATTTCGATATATCTGCGCCGTTGTATCTCTTCTTCCTCTTCTTGTGATATGGGTCGAATTGGATATGATCTATCACGTCCACGGAAATTTCGTTCGTCCATCATAAATCGTTGACGTTCATCCATTGCATTGCGATCATTCATAAAATCATTTGATTCAAAATTTCGACCAAAACTACCACCACGTTCATTTATATTTTGACCATTAAAACGTGGTGGACTACGTGATCGTCGATCAAAATCTCTAGATGATCCTTCGCCAAATATATCACGACCACTTCGATTTAATCGTTGATCCATAAATGTTGGACCATCATCCATTTGACTATCCTCAGCAGCACGGACTGCATCGGCATCACGTTGTGACAAATTATAAATATCCATTAAACGTTCACGAATTTTATAAATTTCATCTTGATTTCGTGGACGGGGTTCATCGACAATATTTGCAAAATCTTTTATAGCTACCAATTGAGCGGCTGTTAAACGACTTAGTAACTCAACAATTGGTTCACGATAATCTTTTTCATTTGTTTGTACGCCAATTGAAATACCACGAAAAAATGTTTGCGAATGTTCATTCACCATTGTGCGTTTATTACGTTTTGTACATTCATTACATTTGGTTTCGATAGTTTGTACACCCATTTCAATTGTTTCAATATTTGGAAGTGGAACGGTACTTGTTTGAAATAAAATTTCACCACGGCATTGTTCTGTATCAATAATATCTGAATGTAAAATTTGATCGGCAATATGAGCGTTCAATTCTTTTGTTTTCATTTTATCAAATAAAAATTCCGAATTGATTCCTAGCGATTGTGCAACATCTTTGACACGTTTTGGCAACATTTTTATACCAACATTTTTGATTGGAACATTTGCCGGTGCATTCAATTTAAACAATGGATTTAATGCGGAATGTGCTTGAAGTGGTGATTTATTTATTGAATTGCCGATTAAATCATTTGAATTTGATGCAATCATTGATGTACGATTGTATAATAATTTCATAACTGGTACCTTGTTATCCTTTGCACGAATTAGTTTGATTGCTTGTTCGCAACGATCAATCAATGCTGAAAACATATACGATGATATTTATCTTTTGGTTCCAATTACGTCAATTTTTTTCTTATTTTGATTTTTAAAAATTTTCATTTCAAGAATGATTTGGTTTCATGTTTTTAGGTTTGTTTCGAAAAATAAAAAGAAAAAACTGTTATTTATCATAAAATCCAAACAGATAGCCACTTATTCTTGTCCCTTTTCCCTATCAACCCTTTCCCCTATCAAATCCAATACTTAAAAGCCCTAAATTCAAAGCATCATCATACAAACAGTTGTAATGACGCACCGAATGAAAATACATACCTTTTTGATTATTCGAAGCGATGGGATCGGTCAGTATTGGTAATGCTTGATTGGCCACCAAAGGTGTTGAAATTTCTGGCTGACCGATATTAGGAAACTAAAAAAGAAAAAAAAAATAGAGAAAAGAATATCAATTGAATGTTTTAAACGAAAAATAGCTGTTTTGTCAATTGTATGAAAAATTTAATTGAGCTACAAACCGATGATATATTTGGTACTTGCACTGGGTGCGGAATTGGATTTCCAGCCATAATGCTCATTGGATTTAAACCATAAAAAATGTTTTGATGTTGCTGTTGTGATGGAAAACCAACTGGTTGCGGTGGAAAATTTGGCATACCAATCAATGATTGTTGTAACATCGGTTGATCAAATGGCATTGAATTTCCAAAATCCATTGGCATTGATGGATCCATGGCTGCATTCATTGGATTATTCATACACAAAAGTGCATCTTTCTCTGGAAATGCTTGTCCTTTTGCTGCAAATGTTTGTTCCAATTCTTCTAAAAATGTTAAACTTTTATGTGTTGATGATGAACGTTTAATTTGTCGCAATGGTGATTTGCTTCGGGTGCGATGTGTACCACGATTTCTAGCCGGTGACAATGGGTATCTCTTTTCACGTGCCCGATCGTAACGTGAATGTCGACTGGTGTGTGGACTTCGACTGGTATGTTGGCTTCGACTGCGTGATCTTGATCGTTTTCGTTTAACATCTTTATTTCGACGAGCTCTTGAATGTTCACTGGACCGTGAACGCGATCGATGTTGTTCACGTTTTAAATTGGCTTCACTTTCTTTAATTTTTTGCTTTCTTATCTTTATGTCATTTTGTAATCGATTAATTTCTTTAACATAATTAATTAATTCATCATCGCTTTCGTCGCCGTTGCCACCTTTTTCAATGACCTTATCAATAAAACGTTCATCGGCCAAATCATTGAAAAAATCATCCGGCAAATCGGCCACCTCTTGATTTGACATGGCTTTACATTTGCATATGCTTACTTACTTACAGTTATATTTATTCATATATAATTTAGCAAAAAAAAAAAAAAAAAAAAAACAATTAGATTTCTTAAAACTATATTAAAGATACAATCTAACGAGAGTGTGCAACAAAAACGAAAAAAAAAAAACGATAAACCGATAATATCAAATTAAGTTCAATTGTCTATTCGAAAATGGTGAAATGTTTGCTAGGTTTTTGCTACGACCACATTCATTAACAAATGTGCGTACACCACCATCACATTATTTTCCGCAGTAATTTATTTGTTTCGCGCGTGAAAATTTCTTTACAATATCATTTGTCTTCGGAAAATTTAGCTTAATGCCTTGTGCATTCAATGCATTGGCATAATAAAATCAATGTGCTTCGCAAATGTAAATTGAAAAATATAAAATGAACACTATTTTTTTTTTTTTTTTGCGCTTGAAAAGCAATTTTTCATCAATCGGTATCAGCTATTTTTGACACATAAAATAAAATGTCAAGCAAAAAATTGTTGTAATTCAAACTATGAACACGCTTGGAAAATGTCATCTGTCAAATGAACTGTTCACTATGAAGTTGCCTCAGGCTGACTCTTTGTCTTTTTGCTCACGATTCAAAATCCATTTTCATATTATAGCGAATTCAGTATTTCTTATCATCGCGAAAAACGAAAGAGAAAGTGAGAGGGAGAGAGAGAAAATAAATGATAACACCGTCGATTAACAGTCTCTTTCAAAAATTACTTTTTAATAATTTCAAGTGGGTAATATATTATTTTTTTTTATTAAAATTTGATTAAATATTGATATATCTCGATTCCATTTCTTTTTGCTTTATCATTGCTTTTTTTTCTTGTATATAATCTTGCATTTGTGATCCTTCTTTGATAAATGTGTATATTGTTATTATGGCCAATAAAGTTATTACATTTTCTTTTTTTTTTTATCCCAATAAGACTTTTCTCATCATTATACCGCTGGCGCTTGAACTAGAGCTGCCTTGTGACTCATAATTACGATTTGCTCCTTCGATACATCTAGATAAATTCAATACAATTTGGTGAAGAAAAAAAAGTCAATTCGATTGAACGATTTTTCCAAATATAGTCATAAATTTCTCTACTTTGAATAATTTTGCGATAAACAGTGAGACTTTTGGAATTTTACTTACTTTGATGAACATAAATATTGTAATAATGGTACACGATATTTTCCACAAAAATCAACGAATTTTATATGTTCAATGCGATTATCAAAGAAAACACCTAAAAATTACAGAAAATATTCAACGTTGTTAAATTGAGGAAGGTTTTTTCTTATTATTGAAAAACATAATTTTCAATAGAAAACTGAGATAAATAAAATTAGTTATTCTTATTTTTATTTTTAAAAGTGGGACGAAAAATTTATTTGAGAAATAAAATATTTACCTTTGCATTTGGGATTGACACAACAATGGGCGGTGCTCAAATAGTCACGCATCGAACTTGGCAGTTCATGTGTTCTGTACGGAATATTTGTTGTTCGAACTACACGAGCTGCTAGTTCAAGTAATGTTGGCGGATGTAATGATATTTCTTGAACAAATCGTACAACCAATGGATTTTCTCGCAATGAGAGCTATAAAACCACATTACAAAAAGAAAAAAAAAGACGAGAAAAAAAACACAAATTTAAAAATTGTTCCAATTTTCTAAAAATTCAAGCAATTTTCAAATTTGCATGGAATTTTATTTCCAAAAATGTATTTTTCATTTCTTCGACATCGAAAATTGTTGAGAAACAAAGAAAAAAAAAAAAAAAAAAACTTACTTCGACTAGATTTTTCAGTGTAATAATGTCACGCGGCAAATGGCGAAGACGATTTTTATGCAAAAGTAATGACTTTAAGTTCGTAAGTCGTGCTATCTTTGCTGGCAAATTTTCAATTAAATTATCACATAAAGTCAATGCTTGTAGATGCTGCAAATTACCAACCGCATCTGGAACCTCTGTCAGCATATTACCGCCCAGCGATAATACATGTAAACTGCATACAAATGAGACAAACAAATATTTTGTTTAAACATCCATTGACATATAAAATGCAATAAAATGTCACAGTAATAATCTGTTTGATCTGTTGAAATACGTAAATGAACGTAAACAAGTACAAAATAATAAGAAAATGGGAACAAGTTAAATTGATTGTGTGTAGAAACGTGTTAGTATAAAAGCAATGATGAAAAAAAAAAAAAAGCGAATTAATGAATTCGATTGCAAAATGTCATGAATATATTGACAATCTGTGCGACTAAGTGAGCGCACGCCATCAGATACGGCGTCAAATCATATGGCAATAAAATGTTCGATGTTGAAAGAAATTGAACGAACACAAAAAAAAAAAGAATGAACAAAAAAAAAATCGGTTAAAAATCTTGAATCGTGTACTCACTTTTGTAATCGCCCAATGTCCTTTGAAACGGATGCAATTTTATTACCACCCAAATACAAATATTTCAAATGATTTAGCTCGAGTACACCTTCTGGAAATTGTGTGAGTAAATTTCCGCTTAAATTCAATTCCCTGAGTCCATCGTATTTGTCCGATTTAAAACATTTGGGCAACGAATTATTTGTCAATAGATTATTTTTTAAAATGAGCTTATTCAATGGGCATATTTGGAGTATATCTTGTGGCAGTTGTGTTAAACCATTTGAACTGAGATCCAATACACGTAAATTATTGAAATGTGCTAACGTTTTTCGCTGTAATATTGCAATTAAATTGTGATTTAATAAAACCGTTTCAATATCCGTTAATTTACACATTTTATGTAAATGGCTTAAATTTTCTTCCAAACATTCGGCTGTCAATCCCAAACGACCATAATCGAGAGTTTTTTGCTCATGCGAATCACTATCGCTGCTATCTGATGTATAAACTTCCATGGTAATTTATTTTTGGAATTTCGTCAGCAAGTGCCCAATGACACTATCAATATTAAAGCGATCGGCTTATTAAATTTTATTGTTGTTGTTGTTGTTTTTTTTTTTTTAAACAAAATTACGCGCGCACACTTATCCAGCTCGTGTGCAAAAACGAATTTAATTGCAAAAAAAAAAACGATTTTTTGTTTCTATCACAGTTTTATGGTTTACGAAATTTACGATTCGATTAGAATATCACTGAGAAAACGTGTACGGTGATACGAAGAGTACAGAGACAATTGATATGATATTTCAAAACTATGAGCCTTACTCAAATTAACGCTTTGTTATTACAATCACTTCTGGATTAAAATTTACAATTTAATCAACATTTCAAACGTGTGGTTTTGAAGGCGTAATACGCAAGACATTTAATGTCATTTGAATTTATTTATTTTCTACACCGTATGTCGTTTCAATGTATGTGCTTTTGATAGCGCGACACTCACAAGCTCAATGACATCGACTGTATAAAACATATAGATTCGTAAAATATATTCAGCGGTTGTTGAAATAAAATGATTATTATCGATAAGCGCTTGACTCTCTATGTGTTGTCAATGGATTTATATTTCTTTTTTTTTTTTCTCTCATCGGATGACTTTTTCAATCTCAGTCGATTCGATTCACTGGTTTAAAAATGCAACAAATACCAAAACGATTTGAATGAAATTCACAAAAAAAAAAAAAAAAAAAATACACTTGATGCACAATATGTTCCTTTCAACGTAAGTATATCTGGAAGCGTATTTTTCACAAACAATTTTTTTTTTTCAGACTCAAAACATTAACCGTTTGGCCAAACTTTCAGTAAACAATATTTTGAAATGCGATATTTCGCTTCTAAAATTATACAATCGCGTCGAACATTTGCGTTGTTTTAAGTAACAGACGTTTGGCAAATGTTCCTGGTTTTCATTCGATGCGAATAAATTGCGAATTGCGAATCACAAACAACGACGATGCGCGATTAAACACAACAACGGATCGAATGTAAGACCGATCTTTTTCCAACACGTAAATCGAATAAACTGAAGTGGCAATGAATATCATTGTTGCGGCCCATTTATTATTTACAAATGTGAATCCATTCCGCCAAGTGTATTTATATATATATATATATATATATGTTTATGACATTGTGGTAAGCATATTTGTCTTGATTTTTGTTGTTTCCACCGCCACTGTTGCTAGTATTTTTCGCTTTTGAATCGTTGTTGCCGTTATCATTCGTTTCAATTTCAACGAATTTCAACGATCGTTTGTTTTTTGATCGTCGCTTTTCTGATATTTCTGTTCTTAAACCTTATTATTCGTATTTATTGCATGTGAATGAATACATACATACAATCATTTTACATTACGTCACATCGTTCGTTTCGTTTTATATTTGCTTTGTGAATAAATTTTTTTTTTCGCGTCACACATAACAACCAAACAAGTCTTGGAAGAAAGAAAAAAAAAAAATGAACTAGACACTTGAATCAACACAGATATGTTTTTGGAGATTTCCTATTTGGTTGATTTTAATATAATCATTTACATGTGAAAAAACGCACACGAAAATCTATCAAAGTTTTTATTTTGTATGCTGAACATGGTGGTCGAAGCAAAGTTTAATTGACAGTCATGATTACTAGCCATTATGTTATTATCATTGTTTTGCTATTTGTCTAACCAAGTTCATCTATTTGTAACTTTCTAGAATTCGTGATTTTCTTTTTCGTCCTATTCGTATTAATATCATAAAAGGGGGGATTGAAATAATTTCTTTCAGGAAAATCCACCTAAAGGCGGGCTTTCTTTTGGCACTCATTAGACCACTTATCATTATTGTTATTATCGTATAATAAAGAAATAAATTGCTATTTATTGTGTGATAAATAATCACTTTTTGTAACAAAATGCTTCGATGGAAGTGTATCAATTTGATTTTCATTCGCCATTCACATTATCTTGCGCGTGCGCCCATTTCTTGCTCTCACTATTACGATCGTGATATAAACTGTTTTTGTTGCTGTTGTTGTTTTAATAACGCATTGGTATGTGTTGATAGTAGTGATGGGCGATTTTCCCACAAATGGCAATTCCCATATTTTCCAAATGGACAAAAATAAATAAACATACGTTTTTTTTATGCAAATTCTTGAAGGCATATGATTTTCTTAAAATCAGTTTATTTAAAAAAGAAGAGAAAGTAAAACAACAAGTCATAATGATTCAATAGAAAAATTATAAAGTTGGGAATTTTCATTTTTTTTTTTTTTATTTTTTTTTTTTTCATATCGTGTTCAAATTTCAGTTATTCAATTTAATACTTTTTTGTCAAATACATATTATTTGCACACGTTTGTTTCAAATTTTTCGCCAAAAAAAAAAAACAATTGAACACAAAATGTAAAAAAAATAACTGAAAATGTAAAGAATATCTTAAGCTCCTGTATTTCAAAGGATTATATTCAAAGAAAATGTCACGTTACGTTCAAGTGACTTATAAAAAAAAATGTGAAGAGTGATTTTTTTAGAAATTTTTCATGATATGACCCCAAAAAAAAAAAATATTGTTGGCAACACGCGACAAACATGAAACCAAACAATTATTATCATAATTTGCTGGTATAAAATTTATATAACATCTTCAATTTGGTTCTTTTTTTCTTTCACCAAATTGTATTCTCTTTGAATTCAGTTAGACATTGTTATCAAATCTATTTTGAGTGCAATTTATCAGAAATTCGGTTGAACCGTATAATATTTTGCGTTGAAAGGGTGTTCGTGTATTAGTGGCCTTGAGTGCGATGTGCTCGAAATGAATCTCAGCGTTCACAACCCAATCACTGAAATGATTTTATACATACGTGTTTGAAAACAACAACAACAACAACAACAAAATAATAACACTTAAATTAACGACAGTCTTTATCACTAAAAATAAACAAATTGGTTTTCAGACAGATAACGGAGCTCTGTATAAAGCTCGCTGGTTTTGTTTTCAGCGAAATTCCTTTATTCTAAAGGAATTGCAGTTAATGTGAATTTTTTCAACTGCGCACATTGCTTCAAGTTGATTTTGATTGAAAATGTGGGTCGTTGATTTTTCCTTCACAATTTGTATTTGTTTTTTTTTTTTTTCTCTTATTGACCTTTATTCCATTGCATATATATGAGCAGCACTCTAACGCTACATGCTATATCAATAATATACATGATGGCCTGATTTTACGCATATTAAGACCCCGGTTACACTGATTAAATTTCAGCGACTGCAATAAGTTTACTCTTCTATTTTATTTGTCTATTCTCGAAAAGAGTTTAGTTTCAGTATATCAAGCAATTAAATGCTGTTATTATTCATTCGAAATAAAACCATTGAAGTGTTAATTTTTAGATCCTTTTTGTTTATTTGAAATTTTACCATAACATATACAAGAGATTCAATCATACATTTTAATACTTTCAGAGCTAGAGGATGTGTAAGTTTGGTTTTTTTTTTTCTTTTTTTCTTCATTACTTGTTGTAATAAATGTGTATTATCTGGGTGTGTTTGTGAGTTTTATCTTCTTCTTTTGTTTTTATTAAATGAAAAATATGAATAGTATTGTTTATTTAAATATTCGAGAAAATAACTTAAGTGGATCGACAGCTGAATGTTGATTATATTATTTATATTATATATTGCAAGTGAAATGTTTTACACGTAAATTTTTTTCTTCTTTTTTTTTTCGTTTTCTTCTGCTTTATTTGACTTAGAAAATATTTTCCAAAAACGAATGAAAACAAACATATTGTTAGAAATGTACGTCAGAGCATATGGTGAGTAATTGATCTTGAAATGATCGGTTTTGATATTGTTAAACAATTGCTAATCAATCATTATATCATACACGCTATGCATAATCATTTAATTTTTATTTCAATCAGTGATTATACGCTGGTGCTTCTTTGAAACCGCTTCCAATCAACACCAATTATATATTAAATCACTTTTGTTCAATGCTCCATGAAAAAAATAGAAAAAAAAAAAAAAAAAAATTACCGAAACCGGGGGAACTAGATAAATCATAATATGCGGCTATGTTTCTACACCTAATTCGGATGATTCATCATCGATCTGATTTCGAGTTCGATGATCATTTGGTCTCTTGTTGCTTTTTTTTTTCTTCTACTTAGTATTTGTAATGATTGAATTTGTTATGCATTGTTGTTGTTCTTCTCAATAAAAGAAAAAATTAGTTAAATGGACTAATGTAGCAATAATGATGCTGTCAAAAATAGTGAGTGGATAATTAAACCACCCAAAATTTGATAGCACAATCATATGGCAAATGTTTCTTGTTTTGTTGTTGTTGTTGTTGTTGTTTTATTTTAATCTATATTCTTGCGCGCGCGATATATATACATTATAAGTTTTACTAGCATCTTTAGATTGTGTTATTAAAGTCTGAACAATTGTTTGTTTTTCTATTTCGTTTAATTTACTTGTTTTTTCATTTCATTTGATTTCATTGTTATTTCTTTTTTAATACTTCAAATACAATTGCTAAATATATTTTACCGTTTAATATTTAACTTTTTTGTTTTCTTTTGGTGCATAGTTTTCATGTCAAAAAAGAGATTTTTATTAATTTTTTTTTTTTTTTTTTTTTTTTTTTATTTCATTTCAGCTAATCAATTTAAGTTCTTGATAACTTTTGCTTTTTATATCTGTGGTTGCTTTTGTAACAGGAATTAATACATTTTCATCTTGTTTACTGGCCCAATATCTATTATCATATTGCAATTGAAATGAAAAAAAAAAAAAGAAATTTAAAAGAAAAATAAATCATTTGCCAAACAGATAACCCATTGGAAATTACAATTAAATGAAATTGTTTGGGTTTTAATTTTTTTTTTTGTATCAAATTGAAATAAAAGAAGTTGAAATAATTTTTAGCTTGTTTTTATTTGTCTCTTAGAATAAAAAGAACAATATAATAGTTACTGATTTGCTTTTCATTGTTAAATATTTATATAAATCGATAAATTTGTTTGTTTTGTTTTTTTCTTCTAATATTTTACAACGAAATAAAATAAGACAAAGCGAAAAAGAAATTGAACAAAACAAAAATGTATGAAGACAAAATAAACCACTTAGGAGAAGAAAAGTATGTTTTGTCGTTTATGCAATGATTTTTGTATAATTTTTTATTTGTTTTTTTTTTTTTTTTTTTTTTTAATCGATTAAATATGCATTGAACCTCCATTTAAATAGTGTGTGAGTATTAGGGTGGCACGCAAACGACCGTTTTTTTTTTCTCTCAAGTTAAATTTTGGTCCGGACACAATTTCTCGTTGAACAATATTGGATTTTAACACACATCACATCCAAAGAAAAAAAAAAAGTGGAAATCAATGGGCGGTGTTGAGCTTTCAAGTATTTTACGAAACAATTACAGTTTCGATTCAATTTTCTCTGAATTTTGGTAAAAATTTCGTTCAGTCTATCACTATACTATTTTGACTATTATTAGTACTACGATAAAATGGTATACATTTTCACCAAAATAAATTGCCTTAATTTCGCAAGTGCTCATATCTCAATATCTCAAGGTAGTAATTTGAATTGAAAAACGATAACATGCATTTCACATCGAAAATAAATCAATGCCATTTCATTTTTTTTTTTTTTTTTCTTAATTTTGTAAGAAATTTGATTAATGAAAATGATACAATCACCGTATGAAAAGTAAGAAATTGAATACCTAACCAGTATATATGAAAAGTATGAAGTAGAATAAAAAAAAACAATGCTAATGTTTGACTCTTCAATTTTTGTTGTCAGGCAAGTGTTTTTACAAACGACCAAAAATGCCAAACATTTGTTTTTCAGCCTTTCGTGTGAAAACATACAAATGGAATCCAATTTTGATGAACTACAGATTGCACAACATCTAACTCTAATAATAAAAAAAAAAAAAAAAAAAACACCTTTGTCGAGCCACCCTACCTAATATGTAGACTTTACATATGAGTAAATTTGCTCTCTTTCTCTCTCTCTCTCTCTCTCTCTCTCTCTCTCTCTTTCTTTCATTCAGCAATTCATTCAATCTATTTGATTTGTTTTGTTTCATTTATACAAATAATCATTTAAATATTAGTCAAATAATAACATTTCAATTGTGTTTTCAATAATAGTTACACGCTCATTGCCTGTGCATGAATGTCTAGTCAAAAGTGGTTTGGCTACTTAGCTGAAATTGTTGTGTGAAATATGTTTTTGTTTTTTTTCCTCGTTCTCTCGTTTTTTATGTATGGATGTTCGTGTCTCTCTCTGGTGTGTATGTGTGTGAATCCACAAGATTTGGAAAATTTGTATTTTTTTTTTCTCTCGAATATTTTCTTCCTTTTTTTTTTGCTATTTGATTGTTTAAAAACGTAACTCTAAAAAGGTTTTTTTTCCTTTTTTTTAAAATTTAATTTAATAATTGCTGTTATTTGCTTTGTTTTGGATGCACTTTTCAATGTTTTCAAATATTAGCATATCTCGTTTCGCTATATATTTTCATTTATTTTTCCTCAATAATTTGTTTATAATTTCCTTTTTTTTTTTTTTTTTTTTTTTTTATCCTCAATAGACTGCTTACATTATGTCTAAATTTATATTAAGATAAAAGATTAGATATAGTATCTATTTAAACTTGATTTATTCTTGCTAATTTATTTAATTTTTTGTATTTTTGTTGATTTTTTCTTTATTATGTTTACTTTTTACTTTTTAATCCATACATATATTTATAGAATCCATACATAAATTGTTTCTGTGTTGTTGTTATATACCTATGTCATATATAGTTTGTGTGTGTAGTTGTTTTTTTTTTTGTTTTTTTTTAATTCTTTTATGTTTTAAATTTGCATTTAATAATTTTTTGTTGTTGTTGATTCAAAATCTTCGTTTACATGAATGTGATTTCAATTTATTTCTAAGGAGATTTAAGACTATTTTTTTTTCTTTCTTTTTTTTTTGCTGTTTTTCCAACTATATAATATGTAGGGATTTTTCCTTTTTACTATATAAATTAGTTTTTATTATTGTTGTTTTTGTAAATAGAACAATAATTCAGTTTACATTTTGTTATAACTGTGTGTGAGTGTATGTGAATGCTTTATTTTTTCCATAAGTGTTCATGCTTTCCGTTGGATTTTATTGTGTTGATTTTATGTATGAACGTAAAACTCAAAGAGATTTATAAGATTTCTTTATTTTCTTGTTTTTTTTTTTTAAACTCTTTTTTGTTATCTTTGTTCTAGCTTAAAAAAAAAAAAAAATGCTTGATCCTATTGCTAAAACTAGCAGTGAGTTCATCTTTGTATATTTCTCGTTATTAATTTTCAAAAAAACGCATTCTTTGATTTTGAATTCCGTGAGACGAAGAGATGGTTCGAAAGAAGAAAAATTCTTGCTAAGTTTATATCAGCATAAATTGCGCTACAATCTCTTTTCTCGATAATCCAATTCTATTATAATTTAGCCATTTGCCGTTGCATTTTCATTTTGTTTCTAATTGGCTTACGTGTTTGTTGCATTGTTGTGTTTTCATTTTCACATTTATTTTCAACCATTTTCTTTAATATAGAGTACATAATATTAATTATTTTTTTTTTCTTTTAATTACTGTACAGAAGATTCAGAACAAATTATACCGCGAAATTTGATTCGAACAAAAGAGATTTCGTTGGTTTAACAGCTCTGAAACAGTTGGTTTTTTTTTTCTCTTTATTTTTCCATTTGTTTCTTTTCTCATTATCAGCAGAACATGTAAACTTCAACCTTAGACGTAGCCCTTTCATTGTATTTCTTTTCATAATTATTATTTTTTTTTTTTTGTAACATTTGACAACAGTGATGACTTTACTAATAATTAATCAAGTGATTCTTATTTTTTTTGTTTTTGTTTTTTTTTTTTGTTAGTCGCTCGCTTACTGCAACGCGCACAAACGCTTTAATACACGTTTTTGTTAACGTGCGCACACGCAACGACCATAGAGAAAATTATTCGTTACTACTTAATAAAATAAAAGATTGAAATTATAATAATAATATTAATAATAAACAAAATACATGAAAAAGATAGAATTAAATCATCGATACGAAGTTTTGCACATTTATTCAATCCATTTGTGTATTTGTGTGTGTGTGTGTGTGTGTTGTATTTATAGTTGGGTTGTTAATCTTTCATTTATCTTCCGTTCATGGCGCCAATTTATCAATATTTAAATAGATTTTCTGTTTATTTAATCTTTTTTTTTTTTTTTTTTTTTTCTTTAATATTTTAATGCAATTTTTTCATTCATTCTTTCTTTATTGTTTCATTTTCTACTATTTTATGATTTATTTTTCTCTCTTGCTCTCTCTTTCTCTATCTCTCTCGTTTCTTCGTTTACGTTTGGCTAACCTAACGAAGCTGCTGTTTGACTAGTGCTGTTTGATGCAGCATTGGCCGTTGTATCGGCAGCCGCGGTTGTCGCTGATGTTGATCCGCTTGCCGCTTCACCATTTCCACCGGACACACTTGGACCGGATGACGTTGCTCCAGCTGTGGCTGAGGATCCTGTAAATGAGTATTTTTTTTTTTTTTTTTTTTTGAAATTTTTTTTCATTCATTAGTTTTTTTTCTTCAAATAATAAAAAATAATTCCAACGAAAATCAACAAAAATAAATCAAAGTTTTTCATACCACTTGGACTCTGGGGCGGTGCATTTGAACTCGAACCAGATGCTGCCGCTTTATCTGACGCACTTGATGCATCATTTTGTGTTGAATATCGTGGCATCAGACTTGCATTTAAACTAGGTTGAATAGCTAATTCTGTGGTTGTTGATGAAACAACAAAATGAAAATAAAATGCAAACAAAATTTCATTAGTTCAGACTTTTAGAAATTTAATTTAGCGAATAGTAAAAATGAATGAATAAATTAAGGAACAAAACATAGATTTTTCACTCTATTTCTCTCTGTATTTTACAAACCTTGTTCTGTAAAGTTGAATAGTGGTGGTAAATCTCTTCCATTTGGAAGTTGTTGATTGGATTCTCGTAATTCATTAAAAAACGGATGAGCGCATGCTTGCAATGGAGTGATTCGCGCGCTTGGTGTATATTCTAATAGTCGTGAAACCAACTGAATTGCATCTGGAGGCGTACGAGCACGGAATACCTATATTAATACGGGGCAGCAATAAAAAAACAACAACAAAAAATTCATTAGAAAAATGGATAAAGAGAAATTGGATTTGACATCAAAATCGATTAAAAAATATTCTTTCACATATCAATCATAAAAAAATTGCGAAAGAACGAGTAAGAACGAAAATATATAAAAGAAAAACAATCGTCATAAAATGTGTGTGCATGTATGTGTTTGTTTGTCGATTTAATTTTGTCATCTGTCTGATAAACACAAATATAACTGGAAATTGAAAAATGAAATAAAAACAAATTTTGATTTCATTTGCCACTCAATACATTCGAAAACCTTGCGCAACGACATCCGCTTCATGCATCGATCGACATATGGATTAACATTTTGTTTACGCGTTGAATCACTGAGCATTTGGACAAAATGGATGTTTGTCTGTTTTCTTCTTTTTTTTTCTCTTATTTTTGACTTTATACTTAATACAATCTTACTCGGAATCGTTGTCGCGGTGTTGTCTCTTTCGGAACATAAGACATACGCTCAAGCATTAGCTAAAGAGAGAAGAAGAACAAGAACAGAGGAGAATGTTGGAAAGAAAGATTCGAATAAATGGTGAATGCACAGCACTCGCAAATTCAAAACAAAAAGTTTTTTTTTTTTTTTTTTTTTTTTTTTTAAGTCAAAACAATTCTAAAAATGAATGAAAAATGCTTTTTAGAAAAAAGCATTTTTGTTTTATAAGAATTTTCGAAATGAGAGCGATAAACGATGTGGCCTTAACATGTGAAGACGAGATGTGAGTTGCGGTTTAAAATGAGATATGATTTGCGCTAAATATCATTCAAAACATCGGCAAGTTAATCCAGTTGTTTACGACACACATTTTATACACGAAAAGAAACAATAACAACAGCAAAAGTAAAAAAAAAAAATCAGATTAATTATGGCTTTAACATAGTTTTTGTATTTTGATGACCCAGAATATGGGATCCATTCAGTGAAATTACCATTCTGTAACATCCAAAGCTCAAAGTTATTGCATAGTTGTTATTCAGATTGTATTTCATTTTTTAGTTTTGGAAATGTCCCTTTTAATCGTTAAAAATCGATTCAACATAACAATAACAACAACAACCACAACAACAACAATAGCAACCAATGGAAACAACGATTTGGCTTACCTTTTGCCACGGATGGCTTTTGATTTGTGGAAACTTAAATTCGGTATAGTTGGGATTCATTTCACGAATTTGTTCACGTGTTGGTGTGCCCAAAACTTTGATAATTTCAACAAGTTGATCAACACCAGAGTCACCAGGGAAAATCGGTTGTCCGAGTAACAATTCAGCTAGAACACAACCAGCGCTCCATACATCTAAGATGAAAACAACAACAGCAACAACAACACAATTAATTTAAAATCAACAAAATGATTAATAAACAAAACGATTTCAATTCGAATTTGATTGAATTGATCGTAGTCAAGGACAACATAAACAGAAACAATTCTTACCGATTTTTGTGGTATAATTGATGGCGCCAAATATTAATTCAGGTGCCCGATAATACCTAGAGCAAATGTACGATACATTTGGTTCACCTTGAAACAGTTGTTTGGCACTGCCAAAATCACATAGCTTTAGTACCGCCGTTTCTGGGTCCAAGAGCAAATTTTGTGGTTTAATATCACGATGACATACGCCCAACGAATGTATATAGGCTAGACTTCTGAACAGTTGGTACATGTAAAGCTGTAAACGAAAACAAATTTAACCATTTATATTTGCGAATAACAATTGTATTAAAATTCAATATTTATCAATTCGTAATTTTAGCCATTTTTTTTTTTTTTTGTTTTTTTTTTCGTTTTTGATATTTCAAATGAATTGACATTTTGACACAAGTCCGACGGCCATTCATTGTCAACAACAACTAAATCACCATTGTCACGTGCACATGGAATTTCAACATACATTAAATTGAAATGAATTTTAATTAAAAATGCATTCATTATTCACAGCATTTCTTGTTGAATCGATCAATTTCTTTTTTCTTTGTCACGCATCGTATTTGCCCATGCACATTTGATTTGATTGGATCAAACTTGTGATTCATGAATATATATGCATAATTTGTGTGAAAATGAAAAATTATAACTTTCACTCGCCACTTCATTTATAATTAACCCATAATGACATTTGTCATGTGACTGACTGGAAGATGAATTGAGCAAAAAGCATGAATCAATTGAATAAAATCAATAAGTCATGCAGGACATTTAACTAATGTTCAGAATTGTCAGTTATTGGCGGATAGTTAGACGCTGTTGTTCCTGTTGCGATAGATGCTAAACATGAAATTTTCAATTGATAGTAGAACGAATTCTTTTGATCGGTCCAAATAGTCAAACACGTAAATTATGCAAATTTCAAAGACAAATAGCAATTGATCTTTGTTAAAAATAAAACTGTCGCTCCAATGGAAAAAATGACTTTGATTCAATTGATCAAAATATTACTTAATAATCAATTGAAAGATCATTTGATTCTTCTTCAGCTTCTTCTTCTTCTTCTTCTTTTTTTTATCTTTTTTATTGTTTTTTTAATGAAGATAAACCACACTTACCCTGATATAGTTGATCGGAATTGTTTGTTTACTTTTAGCGAATTGGCGAGCAACTTTGTAAACGGTTTCTGGTATATATTCGAGCACTAAATTCAAATAAACTTCGTCTTTCTGCAAGAAAAAAAAAAACAACGAATGTCAAGAGAGAGAAAAAAAAATGTATTAAATAATACTAATTTTTGAGTTGACCTAATTATTAATGAATAGTCCATAAATCGTTGACAATTCTAAATGATTATTCTTAGTAAAAAAAAAAGAAAAATAAACGACGAAAATATCTATTATTAAATGCGCTAATTTCAAATTAAATGCATGAATTATTATTGGGGAAATATTTTTACTGAGAATTTAGCTTTTTCTTTTCTTTTGCAATGCATTAACAAGAATATTTTGTTGAGAGAGATATTGTGAGAGGAAAAGTAGAAGAAATGGGTATTTGGGTCACAGGTTCACCAATGAATGTTTAAACATTCAACTGAATTGCCGGATGAAAAGCACTTAATGTAGCAATGAATAAATTAGCATTTGCAGAGCACTAAACACATTAGTTTAACTGGGAATCCACTCGAGTGATTTTATTCGTTTTTCGGGAAATGTGACGCTTTTTCTGGATTTTAATAGCTTTTCTTTTTTGGGGGATTTTAAGAGATTTCAATCGCTTTTTTTTGGGGAGTATATCGCTCATGTTGAAGCTTTTACAATTTGGCTACCTGCGCTTTTAATGTTTCCGAAAAAATTCCCATATCGAATGGGTTGCAGTCAAACTTCGCAAGCGTTTATTCATTTGAAAATTATTGAAAATGGTGGCATTGTGAACACAATGTCGAATTTGGTTTATTTTATTTTTGTGGTTTTTTTTTCCAAGAACAAAAAAGACAAAACGGAAAAAATTAAACGAAAATTAAAGAAAGTATGAAATTAGAATAAATTCAAGCACCGGCAAATAACAAAATTTTTTTAAAAAATTTCAAGACAAAAAAAAAATGGATGTGTTCTTACCTTATCTCCACTTGAATAAAAAAAATATTTTAGCTTAACAATGTTACAGTGTTCCAATCGTCTCATTATTTGTAATTCCCGATTCTGAAAGAGAAAAATATGGATTAAAATTTCCACGGGTAAATAACAAATTGTATAATATCATTGTAAATGTATAGGGTCTCAAATCCATTGAAAAATCGTAATTATTGTAAACACGGACGGCTTGTGAATAAAAAAAAAACTCTTGATAAATTTGGAAAATTGTTGTAATTTAGCCATGAATTTGTAGTTGATTGTCAAAAATGTGGTTTTACATGAAATGGTGTTCGACCACAGTTGGATAAATACTTTTCAATTATTTAGATGCGCGGACGAAAATTTTCGGAATTATTAGCTGATTGTCATCATTTGTCAATTTTCTACGGCCTTGGCCATTCTTAATTGGACAGTCATACGACAAGAATGGGCTTTGGAATTTTTGTTTTTCTTTTTTTTTCTTTTTTTCGTCGACATTTAATGAACATTTCAATCAACTGATACTATATGTCATCATTCAGACAAAAAGTCAACAATGTACACACATTAGTCGTTTGTATATATGAAATATTCACATAACAAAAGAATGAAAACGTAATAAACACAATCGATTGATAATTTGTTTTTGTTTTTAATTTCATCCATTTTCATTGAAGCATTATCACTGGGCGCGTCCTTTTTCAAATGATAATTTCAATTATTCACTCAGAGAAGTGTGAAATTAATCGATTGAGACCTGTTCAATTCATCAGCATACTCACTTTAAATCGTCTATCCTGTAAAACTTTTTTAATGGCCACCAATTCATTAGTATCGGTAAGCTTCGCCTGGAAGACAACACCGAAGCTTCCATTTCCGATAACTCGAGTGTCTGTATATGAAACTTCTTGTACGCGATCTGATCCTTGGCCGGGAGTAGCTACGACTGTTGTCACCTTTGCTCCATCTTTACCTGAATTTTTATGTAAAAGAGAAAAATCAAAATATCGAAATTAATACAAAAGTTTGTTTTCATCTGAATCATTGTTCAAATCAAAGTAAATAAAATCTGTCTGAACTCAACTCAAAATTATTAAATGTAAAGTTTACTTGAGAAAATTATATAACACTTGAACGAAAAAGCAAAAACAAGAATGAGAACAAACAAATCAATTAACACATGTACTAGAAGAGTTGAGATAAATGGCAATGACATAAATGTGTAGAAAGACGGACCTTTGATAAATTCCCTAAAGAATATTCTACTAATTTCCATTTGAAAATTCGGCGAAATGAGTTTTAAGATATCTCCTTTAAATTACACCACAAATTTTTTTATAAACTTTAAAATGATAGACAAAGAGAGATAGAGAGAGAGAATAATAACACAAGATTGATGATAATTTTTGTTTATTACACCATTTCAATTACTATGCAAACACACATTTAATGGATCATTTTCATTTATTGCACATATTTTCGGATAAAGACGAAGAATAAAAATGAAATGCAGAGCGAAAAACACTACACACCACACAGAAATATGATGATGAAGTAAACACAGTGTGTGCGCTTTATATTGACCTTCAACTTCAATTCGTATATTCCGACAAAGCGAAATGAATTCGATGGCACAATTTGTGTTTGGATTTTGACACGAATTCTTTACATTTACACAAAAAATTGTTGTTGCTTTTTCGCTTTTTTGGGCTTTTTTCACGTTTTTTTTCTTCTTCTTCTTGCTTTTGTTTCTTTGCTTCTTTTCTTTCTTTCAAGCGTTTTTTTTTTAATACAATCGCAAGGACACCTGTACTTCAAGAATACCAAACATGCTTTCGGTCATAACGAAATGAATTCTTCAACTGATCCGTTTTCATTTCAATTGAATTTGACTTCGGGTTATTCATACTGAATCCCATCGAATATACTAACTTATATCGTTTCAATATCGGTTCACATAGCACTAGCTCTCTAGTGTACAAGTCGAAACCATACACGAATAGGTCAATAATTATGGTGGCAAAGAGAGAGCGCACGACAAACCAAAAATATACCATCAAAGAAAATGCCAATGAAAAAGTTCAAGTGAACGAAAAAGAAAAAAAAAAACACAGAGAGAGTGAAAGAACCGAATTGAATTCGAAATTCAAACCGATGAAGAGTGAAGGTGGCATAAAACATATAGAAAGATGGAAGGAATGAACAAAAAAAAAAAAAAAAAAAATTGAATATTGGAAAGGTTCAATGTATTCACATCAAAAACCGATTGTACAATATTACATTTGTATATACGAAATATGAAAGGAAAAACCAAGTAAATTTTCACCTAGCATTACACAAACAGAAATGAAAGTGCTTCTCTTACTCTCTCTCTCTCTCGCTCTCTCTATCACATTCACTCTCACTCTCACTCTCACTCATTTTCTATTTATGTGTATACGAAAGAAGCGAAAAACCACCAACAAAATTATGGAACAACAACAAGAAAACAACATGCGACGAAGGAAAAACCATAGTGGCATATATGCTGTTCACATGTTCATTGGTTCGATTTTCACGTTCGTCGAACACGACATTTGACTAGATGGTCGTCGGGTGGTTTTTCTCTTCATTTTATATTGCGCGCACCAATTTATTCTTGCTCACTCATTCATTCTCTCTGTCTCTATGTCTCTACTTGTTATTTGGATGACTTGGAATCGATCCATTTGGTGGTTTATTTTTCTCTTCTTTTCTTCATTCTTTCAATTCTGAAAATAAAATACACACCACAAAAATCGATGTTTTTCAAAATATAACACAATTTCATATTCAATAACTTTATACATATTTTGTATGATAGCGCATGTAACACTTTACATCGCAAAGCGATCTAATTAAATACATGAAAAGCTACACCATCGAGCTGGAAGATAAAATGCCATCGCATCATAATGTGTTGTTGCAGTGTGTTTTTTTTTCTTTTGTACATATAACTTATCGTAAAGTTTCAAAGATGTTTGTAACCTGATTCATATGTTGCCGTTGTTTCTATGTTAATGCCTATAATGTCTATTGTGTATACATAAATGTCTGCAAATTTTTTGTTTTTCTTTTTTCATATCGCTTATCACCAAAGGCATTAATAAAAATCATCATTTATATGTCGAGAGTATTATTGAACAAATAATAACACAATTAAAGGCCAAATAATAAGTAACATATTATGTGATTCTCACGCTTCAAACCAAAAAAAAAAAAAAAAAAAAAAAAAACGAAGAACACAAGAGAAAAAGTGTATACAGACAGCAACCGAATATTATTGACAGAGTAAACAATTATTTGAAAAAACAATTGCGTATTGCCGAAAGTATACAGTTGTAATTATTCATTATAGCTGCTATTCGGATGGGGACAAAAAAAATATTACTTAGATGCAATGTCTATAAATATACTATAAATGGAGAAAGAAAAAAGAAGAACAAAAGCATTTTGTCTCAATTGGTAGGCATTAAGTCACTAGCAAGTTGTTTCATCTAAATTATTTGAGTAAATTATTTCGATGAATTGTTCAAGTAAATTTGGAACATTTACTCATGATTTATGTAGAACATTGTCTATTTCTTACTAATTTTTTTTCTTTATTTGCTTTCTGAGCTTCTTTATATGCGCGTCAAAATGAATTTTAGTGTTTGAGATGAGTGTGTGTATGTGTGTGTTTATGTGACAAACAGAAGAATGTGACGATCAGAACTATTTGACCTGCATCACATAAATAAATCAATGTAAACAATAATCAAAAATATTATTATCGTTTACAAAATACCGATAAAATCGGACATTATTTAGTAATAATAACAAAAAATGTATACTCAAAATGGTTCAACAATTATAGTCATTTGTTATTATATGAATAACATAAATATTGAATATTGAAATTATCAAATCATGTGATCAAGTAAATTGCTCTTGTATATCATTTGGCGCTAAAAAGCCAATATAAGCAAAAAAAAAAAAGAAAAAAATTGAAATCCTGTCAATTGAAAGTTTACAAATATTTAATGTGATGTGTTGATTGTGTTATTGTTATATATATAAATATGCAATAAGAATCACGCGCAAAAAGATTGGAAAGTATATAGAATTCCGTCATCGGGTAAGGTCAAAACCATATCAGCGGAAACTTCTTGGAACGAAGTCATGTTTTGTATTTTACTCATATTTTCTATGGCTTTAAATTTGTTAAAGTGTCGATAGCAAATGTGACAACATTGATTCGTTGAATGCTAATCGTAAGTTGACCATTTCGATAATAATATGTTGTTGTTTTTGCTGATTGACAATGTTTTGTACTTTCTTTCTTTTTTTTTTTTTTTTTTTTTTGCAACAAACTTGAGAATTTATTCTTGTCTTACGGATGTTATGATGAAAATGCTTGCAATTGCGAAAAAAAGAAAACGGAGCGGAAAAAGCAATCAGGTCATATGAGCTTTTTTCAATATAAAAGTCTGACAGCTTGTTAGTTTAGAATTATTCAGATAAAGTTGTTTATTGTCTTTTGCAAGTTGCATTTGTCTTTTCTATTTTTCATTGTTGAATAATAGGTTGTGCGCATTCATGAAGCTGGCAAATGCAAGCCCAATAAATACATAAACTCGATTATAAATAAGAAGCTTTACAGATTTTTTTTTTTATTTACTTAAAGAAAATACACATACTCAATCATTCACATGACTTATTGTTTGTCTCAATACAAGGAACAAACACTTGAATAGAAGGAGCCAGCCGACAACAGAAGAAAGAAAAAAAAAAAAAAAAATTAGAAAAACCACGACAATTAATACATCACATGTTTTTATGATGGGCACTAATCAGTAACAAAATACATCAAGAGAAAAAAGAAATATAATTTAATAATGCGATAATATTTAGTGACCGTTTTAAACGACCCCCTTGTATGCGAAAGAAATGAACAATAATATAAAGGAAAAGAAATAAAAAATTGTTTTAAAAATATGTGTGATAAGTGCGATTAAAATGACGAAAATAAAACACGCCAAATCTCTAAACGTCTCTATCTTAGCTGTCCATATCACAATGGTTAATTGCCTTGATCCGTTTTCGTTTGTTGCTCCCGAAGCTAGTCACACTTTGTTAAAAAATATAGAAAATACGAATTGTCGGCCATAATATAAAATTGTCCATTTATATTTTTAGCATTTTCATGTAAAAAATGTCCAATTATGGCTTAGCAGAGATTTACAAGAAATGCACGTCCGATGATTAAGTTACTCACACGAGCTGAGCAAGAGTAGCAACAGCAAACAATAATATTTAAATTGAATAATAATTTCCTTGATCATCGGTGTCTTATCATTTTATTTGCACTGATTATATGCGCAGAAATAAAGCAATAATTAGCTGCACAGTGCATGACGATGTGATTTGAACGTGACACCATTTTATGGGATCATTTAAAACCAGTAAATTCATTAAAAATTCATAAATCATGTGTAAATTAGTCATTTTGTGATATATTTTTTTGTTGTCTTTGAGACAATCGGGAAAAAGAAATTGCTATTTCAACGAACAAAAGTAGACAAAATGAATTTAATTTGAGCAACAATGAAGTAAAAAAAAATGTGAATTTCACACTGAAATAAAAGTGTCATTCTGTTTGTTTCATTTCTTTTTTTTCTTAATTTTCGGTAGATTTCTTTATCTTGAGAAAGATAATTCATTGCGTCAAACGCAAATAGCTGAAATCACAAATTCCAAACAATGGAGCACTTGCTTCAACATTTGCTTATCATCATTCATTGAGTCAGTTTTGATATATTAAATAATGATGTGCCGATCAATTGTATGCCGCGGCTCGATATCAAAATGAGACATTTGCTCAAGTGCTTTGTTTGTTTGACTTGATACTTTATCAATTTGAACAATATAACAAGTAGAAATTGCAGAAAAATTTGTTTCAATAAATTTTGTTGATCGAATACATGAACTCACATTGACAAAGGCACTTTGTGTGCTGTCGCACGTCAACACTGTAATACACTTCCGTTTGAATGCTCTAATTCAAGCGTAAATCAATCATAAACACAATGTTTTTTTTTTTCTTTGTATTTTCTTTGCGGCGTTGAAAATCAATCAATCATATATGCAATCGGAGACACGAGAATGTAATTAACCCAATTCTCTCAAACTCAAATGATTGATAGAATTTAGAGATAAAATTTAAAACATATTTTCTTATTAAATCAGTGTTTTTCCCCTACTGTGCTGTTCGAGTGTTGAATTCAAAATGACAATTTCAACTGCAATGGAAAACTTTAATCGCAATTTCACACAAAAACGAATAGTGCAACGCACGCATAAAAGTTCACAAAGTGTTATTGTGCTCTACTATCTCGGTATACTGCACCGATAATTCGAGCATTATATTTATGTCTTCGTTTTTTTGTTTTTTTTTTTCTCTTTCTCGTCAATATACGCAATGAACTAAATTTCTGCAAATAGATTATTAACCTATTTATGTGCGACGTTCATTGCATGATTGGCATAAATTTGCACAAATGAAAATTTACCCAAATGACATACGGAACAAAGTTCATAATTTAATAAAATATTGTATGATTAGTGTGGCCATATGAAAATTGATTAAATTAGCAGTATTGTTTAGTGTTATCACTTACAAAATGTTTCGCGCAATTTTTTAAACAGCCGACTAAAACTCACACAACTTGGTGTTTTATTTGTATCTTTTCGTATAAGTAAATTATCATCAAATGAAGCGCCTAAACTTCTTGCTTTCAGCTCTTCTTTAAGTGTTGACTTTTTACGGGTTGAACGGCGTTTTTCGCGTACCATTGGACTACCATGTTCATTAATATAACATTGAATTTCGTGAAAACCGTCATCACGATTTATGAGCTTTGGATCCAATTCAAAGTTGTCATCAATACTGTTTATGGTTGTGTTTCGTAGATTTTTGCTCAAAAATGCTTTTTTCATTTTTGGCACTGATTCAGACACAGTACTTGTGGCTGTGGCTGTGGCTGTGGCTGTTGCTGCTGATGTTTCAGATATCAATGGTGATACTTGGTCATCAATTTCGCTGCAATTTTTATTTATTTCATTTGTTGGACTATTTGGTTCGTCTTCTTGTGTTGCTGTATTAACTATGGGCCGTGTATGGATTGATGTATATTTTGGTCTATTTGAAATGGGTGCCATACTGTCAACCGAACCACTATTATATAATTCAGGTCCATAACTGCCAAAACCACTGTCTGTTGATATCAAACGATTCTTCTTTTTTATTAGAATTGGAATCATATTTTCGCTACGCGCATGTGTAATCTCATATTCGGTGATTGTTTCCAAATTTGAATTGGATGACGCACGTTGTGCAACAAAATTATCATATGATTCATCATTAATGGTATCTACAGTAATTTTTAAACTATTAGTTGATTGACATATTTCATCATCTTCGAAAATCTCAATTTCGCCTGCTACATATTCAACGCCCGCAATCTCCTTCATGTTTTCTTTTTATTTCGCTTTCTTTTCAACACAATTTATGATGGAAAATTAAACACTTCAATAAAATTGTCTTCAGTTGTTGTTGTTGTTTTTTTTGTTATTGTTCTTTCACTTTGAAGAAAAGTTTTCGCTTTTTTGCTAATTTTTTTTCTTTTTGCTTGTAATTTGCAGTTCACTTAAAGCTTTGTTTTCAAAACTAAAAAGACAAATTGAAAAAGACATTATTTAGGCAATGATGACCAATTTTTGGCGTACAATGCAGAAGCTTTGTTCTACGCGCGCGCACACACACAAAATTCAGACGCAATAAACAATTTGGATGTCGTTTAATTTCAATAGAGAATCGTTCACACACGAAATGCAGCTGCGCTTAGTGCACACTGCATTCTGACAATAAAAATAAATTGAAGCAAATTTTTCCATAAGCAAATTTAGTTTAAAATTCGCACAGATTGGCATTAATCCAACATGAAAATTTAGATTCAGTTCAATTCGGATCGTTCTTTTCTCTCTCTCTCTCTCTCTCTCTCTCTCTCTCTCTCATTCTCTCTCTCTCTCTCTCTCTCTCTCTCTCCTATGTGTCGCAAAAATCTTTTTTAAACTATTCAATTGCAGTATTCAAGTAGTGTTGTAGTACAAGCAACTTAGAAGTTTTTATGTTGAAAATGTTTGAGTAATTGCACATGCACTCAGCAAAAAAGTAGGTTTTTGCATTAAATCCGTAACAAAAGAAAAATCTATTCGTTTGTTCGTTGTTTTTTTTTTCTGTCTTGCTTTGCACGTCAACGACTTATGATGTTCAAAAATAAAATTGCAAGGTGTGGCGGATTTGGTTGCCTAGAAACTCATCTTAAATTATCATTATATTGTTCATCTTTCAATTTCGTATTTTTCTTTTCTCAACATCATTCTCCTCGCTTGCATAAAAAGAAATAAATAACATTCAAATGAGCATTTGGTTGGCAATTGTGTTTACAATCTTTTTCATCGTTTTTTTTTCCTTCATTCTAGCGCATTCGGAAGAGAATGTGGAATGTGTCGGATGAGTTTTTGTTGCTGTGCGTACGATTTAAATATAGAATATTTTCCATGGGGAAATGTCAACGCGGAAAAAATGCTCGTAGGATTTCCATTTGAAAAAAAAAAAAAAAAAAAACACAATTATTGAAACTTCAGGCTGCAAATTGAGGGGAACGCGAAATTGAATACGAGACGAACTGATGAAAAAAACAAGAGAAGAAGAAACAAGAAAAATATGAAAGGAAAAAGAATGAAGAAAAAGTTGAAAAAGAGAAGAAGAAAAAGAAAAAAGTCGGAAAAAAATATACAGCTTTTTGCGCAACGCCTCATCTGACAAACAGATTGATGCCTTAAAGAGAGAAATGGAATGAAAAGAAGAAAAAAAAAAAATCGCGCGCGTACACACAACACATAAAAATAAACTTCGTACGCTCTCGCCACGGTTTGAATCAGCAGAATGATGATGATGTGTTTTTAACTAAAGTGCAAATCTTCCATATGAACGAAGAAGCATCAGCACACACACACACCCTCAAACACTATTTTTAGTTACATTTCTAGCCATTATCGCTTAGATGAGTTTCAATTAAATTTAAAAATATCTCACATCAATTGGACAAAGCCGTATAGATTTTGTTAAGCGCGCGAGAATCGATTTCTTGTTTCATTAAATAAAGCGTTCGATATTTTGTGTTTAATTATTACACACATCGAATCAAAATTAATTGATCGTGTTGTCTGTGATGAATGAATTTTTCAAAACAAAAACAGTCAAACAACTTTGTTGAACCATAAACTGGTGGTTATTTCACACGAAATGATTTTTTTTTTTTTTCACATCAAATGTGAAAATGATTTTGGCTCGAATGTCTCGCCACATGAAAATGACATTTATCTATTCCTCAGACTATAAGTGGTTTGATTTTTCTTGAGATTTAGAAGGGTCTTTGGCACGCAATCAAAACAACCATCCCAATAAAAGGTATTCTATAGCATGTCATGGAAAAAAACTTGGCATTTTTTTTTTCTTTTCATTCTCTATTGCTGTTTATTTCTTCATCGATTTGTTTGCCAATTGATTCATTGATTCGATTGAGATTAAAATTGCGTGAAGAAACTGAAAATTTCTAAAAATAGCAACACTTTATAAATCAATTCAATTTCAAATCAATCATAAGATTTTCCATTTGATTTCGAATTATGAAACACTTGACTGAATGAATCATGAAAGAGAGAAAGAAAAAAAAAAAAGTTCCATTCAACCAAAAGAAAAAAGAAAAAAACAAATAACAAAATTGTATACAACGAATCTATAAATAAGAGACGGCATATAAGAAATCTCAAGAAATTGTGCAGGTTAGAGATGAAACGTAATGTTGCCAGTCAAATGAACCGGTTTTCAGAAGCAACAAATGTCTATTCGAATTGATGCCAGTCGCTTTTAATGTTCATACCGTAAGCACACACACACACACACACACACAAATTTTATCACGTCACAAAAAACAAAACCGAATCAAACGATTTTTCAAAACCAAAATTTATATATATATCTATCATGCTACAATCATCATTTACGCAATAAAACATTTGTTTTCATTTGAAGAATTTGAGATAACGATACAAGATTGGAATTTATTTGTATGCGAATTATCATTTTTGGTTTCACGTGGCTTCAAGCAATTCAACAACGTATCATTATTTATCCAATGATTATGTTTGTTGTTGTGTTGAATTGCAATTGACATTAATTAGAGACGTTTGAGTTTTATATGAATGTGATTTCGTATAATATGACACCCGTGTTGTCAGTCCAACACTATATAATTGAGAACAATAAATTTTATTATCAACGTCACATCATCTCATTAAGATTGTGTACACACACATTTTATGAGCAACGAACTTAAAAATGCTTAAGAGGATAGATAACATGAAATAAAAAAAAAAAAAAAAAAAAAAAGAAATCATTTTCATTGCGCATGGAAACAACGAATTACCGTTGAAGTAGTTTTGATTCACTTTAATTAACCACTCGAATGATAACACACGCTTCTATCAGTTGATTTATTCATTTTTTTTTGTTTATTTTCGTGTGTATTTGTATTGAAAATGTAAAATAAAAAATTATTTCAAGGATGATATATACAACATCTATTATTAGTATTATCAAAAAACCGCATTCATAATTTTGATAATTTAACAAGCATTATTTCACACCAAAAAAAAAAAGGGAGATTGAAATCGTGAATTTGCCCCTTTTAATTTTGCTTCTATGCCGTTTCATTTGAATATATGTTGTGTGAGCACGTGCAAAACCAATCATCGAAAAGCAAAAAATCGTCTCAATTTCATTATGGCTTTTCAAGGCTTTGGATACGTATTGATGCGGGACCGCTTCGATTTTATAAAATTCATTACAACTCTGGCAAGTTTATAGAGCAATCAGCAAAGTGGCTGTGCAAAAATTTCAAATTTGAATCGTTTCAACGAAAACGGAATCGTGCTCAATGCACAAGAACATCAACAACAACAACATTATTATTAATCGTCTTTCGACATTTTTAGTGCAGATTTTTAAATAAGACATTTAACAATCGATAAAATAACATTTGGTCTCAATGAAGTGGAATGTGTAGCCAAAATACGAATGAAGTGACAAAGCACACTGAAAACGACAGAAAGAGAAAAAGAAAAAAAAATCCAGAATGAGAATGAGGGAGAAAGGAAGAAGCATAGAAAGAAGACCCAAGAGAGAGAGAGAGAGAGAGAGAGAGGATAGAGAGAAAGAGAGAGAGAAAGAGAGAGAGAGAGAGATAGAGAGAAAGAGAGAGAGAAAGAGAGAGAGAGAATTAGAGAGAGAAAGAGAGAGAGAGAGTGAGAGAGAATTAGAGAGAGAAAGAGAGAGAGAGAATTAGAGAGAGAAAGAGAGAGAGAGAGTGAGAGAAAGGGAGGGAGAGAAGAATTGAAACAGAAAACAAAATGAAAAAAACAGAAAATCAAATATCGAAGAAGCAAGTTCATGTGATAACATGAATGTGCAAGTAGTTTATCGATAAATACGTGGTATGTTGCCGGTTCCGATTGTTCGCTGGAACTTTGCTATATCAGGTTGGTTGTATATTCAATTGAATGGAATGCGAGTGAGAGGTTGAACAGGTTTTTTTCCATCGTTTGTTTGGCTGATGAAAAATAGAGATGAAAAATGAATTGTATGCGCTTCCGAAGAAGCGCAGTTTCTTTTTCTTTTTCTTTTGAAATGTGTGTACTGTCATGTTTTGCAAAAAAAAATATGTCGTACAAATAGAAGTGTTCGTTTTCTAAAGCAAAAACAAAAAGAGGCAATGTAGACGTGATTTAAATTTTAGAATGAAATCACCCACAAAAAAATGTATTCCTGTGTAATTGGCGATAATTTTCATTCATAATTGTGTTATTATCATATGAGTTCATCGATAGTTGAACTTGCGTCATTCAATATGACAAGGCGAAAAAAAAAACATATTTTTTTCGGGGTTTTTGCTCGAAATTTTTGTATGTCTCGCTGTGTGTGTGTACGTGCGCACACGTCTGTTGAAAATAAAACGTTATGCGTTTGTTTTGCGTTTCATTGGAATGTAACACGTTTTCGAGGGTATTTTCAATCAAAAACTTGTAAATATTTTACGATTTATTTTTCGTTGTTGTTTTTGCTAAAATCTCATTTATTTTTTAATTCTATTTTCACTGATCACATGAGAATGTTTGTTAATATTTATCGCATTGAATATATTGCTGTGCGTAGAAGAAAGCTTCTGATACATTTTTATTTATTCAAATTATATATTTAATTAGCGAGAGAAAGAAATGGAAAATGTACGTCAATTCGATCATTTACATTTTGTGTAAAAATTTTGCTTTGCAACTCCAGTGAATTGTCACATTATTGTCACATCAATGTATTGTCTTTTTCGTTGAATTTCTTTTTCGTTTTTTTTTTCTTACAAATTTCACACATTTATTGCATCACACTTTTAAGTATACGTAATTTTGGATAAAACTGAAACTAGAAACAAACAAAAAACTGTATGTCACTTGAATTCCATGAAATTGTTTCGCAAAATGAATCACGTTGAATAAGGTTTTTTATTTCTCTTGCTAGTGAATAGCTCTTGCGTTTTTAAGCGGTCGAATGAATTTCTTTAACTAGTTACACATTGAACAGCTCAGACATAAATAACACTCGTCAATTTGAAACGCGCAAACAGAACACAGAATACGCTGGCAAATTGTACAGACACACATACATTCTTCATATGTGTGAACATGTGAATGTCGATCGTACAATATCTTAAGATGAACGAGTATGTGTATAGGCGCGCTCTCAACAATGATTTTAGAGTGTGCTATCATCGAGCGTTGACTGTATGTGTAAGGCACATGTGCGTGTGTTGCTTTCGTTTTAATGCAAAATATAAAACCGAACGCATCAACAGTGCGAAGCGATTAAACCTATTTCATAGCGATACGCTGTTGATAGTCTGACCGATCATACGAATACATATAAAATGTTAACCATTGCCACTGTGAATGATCTACAGTTTCATGAAGATGCCAAAAATAGCAAAAAAATAAAATAATAATAATAATACGAGAAATGGTCTGAGAGATTGTTTGACATAATGCATAAGTGTTAACGTTTGCATTTCGTTAAAAATGATCGTCCCTTTTCATGCGTCAAATCATTTTCATTGAAACCGTCTCTCCGTATGTAGTAAGTAAATTGATAGATGAGCTAAGCATTGATGCTTCTTTCTTCGTATTGATAATTCTTTCTTCGTATTACTGATTCTTTCTTTACTTGTCTTGCTAATTATTATCAATTGTGTCTTCCTACACATTTCTGCGTCTGACTATATTTTGTCATATTTAATTACATGCATTTTAGTGTAAATGAGAAAAAAGGCAAATCTCTCATTCTTCAAAATTTCCAATGCAATTTTCATTTTAATGCAATTCAATTACAAATGCAAATTCATCAAATAAATCGTCAAGGTTAAAATGTAAGTATGTATTTTAGTAGTAACTAATGTGCTTGTTATTTTCTTTCGTAGCATTTTAATAGGCACTTGGAATTCTTATCAAGAACACTCATTTTGTCTGTCACATTATAGATTTACAATAAACAACTAAGGGAAAAAACAAACAAACATGAACTTCTTTCTTTGTCACTGCCACAGTCGAAGAGGTCGACAATGAAAAGGGCAAACAAGAATTGTTGTGAATCGAATAATTCTATATTTATATGCGTGTAAAAATAAAATCGAATTTCATTTGAATAATAATAACAAGGTTATTCTCTAATTTGCCACTATTGAGAGAAATCAAATAACGAAAAAGAAAAACAACCGAAAAATAATAATAGTTTTTGTATCTAAATTTAGAAGATGAAAATTGTTTACATACTTAGAGGTACCGTTGTGGACGCACCTGCAAAATATACAGAAAAAAGCAAAAGAAAAAGAGAAGAGAAAGAAAGAAAGACAAAAAGAAAGAGAAAAAAGAAAACACACAAAATGTTTTAGATATGACTGATTTATCGCATCGTATCGATGTCAACTACTTGATCTCATAAATGATGGACGATTTGTGTTACATTAATATAGTACAAGGAACCATAGTCACGATGAGTCGTTTTCCAATGTTAGATTCATACGAAGATTCAAAAAAAAAAAAGGAAATCAACCCGTTTCTATTTTTGCATACGGAATTTTCCATTATATAAATAGGATGTTGACTACCGTAACCATAGTTAAAATCTTGATATGAATTACTAACACATTTATTTTTGGATAAAAAAAAAATTAGGTGCAAATGATGTATCTAGATGATGTAATTTGATTGCTAAGTTTCGTTTGCAGACGAGAGTTTTGGTTTTTTTGTGCAGTTTGTTTGCCTTTTTTTTTTTTTAGAGGGAAATGCGATTTGGTGTCAATGAAAGGTGAGAAAGGTTTCTACTTATTTAAATAGATAAAGAGAGAGCTTGATGAATATCAATACAGAGCTTGTGCGTGAGAGAAGAAGAAAGACCTAAGTGTGATAAACGATTGGCAACTGAATAAACAATGATCGATTATAAACAAATCAAGTAATTATTTTGATTTTGATTAACGAAAAAAAAAACGAAACAAAACGAAATAAATCCAAAAAAAAGAGAGAAAAAGAAGAACACACAGGTGATTCCTTTCGATGAAGTGTGCAAATTTTTTTCTTTTTCGATTTTTTTTTTTTTTTTTTTTTTTTTGCTTTCGCAATCTAATCCATTTTTGACGGTGCATTGTGAAGAACCATAGCAGATAGCCAGTAATCGGAGCATATCGAAATAAATTACGTAGCATTTAAATCGCTTAAATTTCAATATTAATTGAATTGAAGTGTAAATATTAATGAATCACGAAAGCAGCACTTTTGTGTTAAGTGAAATCACCACCACCACCACCACAATGGTTGATGGTGAACACACGCAACCAATCAAGTGAAAAAGAGAGAGAAATATAAGCGCTGGCTTGCTGCATTTGGAGCAATTGTTCTTGTGAAAATTGGGCATTGATTTATGCTAAATTATTTATTCATGATGACAATATATGCACAGACAATATATTTCACAAACAGGCGTAAAACGCTATTTTCTGACACGCACCACACATATTTTCTAGTATTTATCTGTTTGTGGCAATTTTCAACGGTATAGAGATAGAGGTCAAAAACATTTCGTTCACGTCTGGAAATTTACTAGAAGAAAAGGAACGAAAATAATAACGTTAATAAATTGACATCGCATGATCCGAAGCCCCCGAGGACATGGCTTAAATGCATTCATACTGGTTTCAATTTATTCGATTATCTATCCAATAAAATGAAAGAAAGAAAGAAAGAGAAGAATAAAAAACAAAAGCAATTAGGAAATCTTTCGTTTCAGTGTCATCAAATTCATTAGAAACCATATGAATTGCGATATCACTTTATCACACCAATTGTCATTTATATATTTATCGTTACTTGCTTGTGAATTTCCATTAATTCTATTATATACTCTATCAGTCTGTGCACAAAATAAAGTTGGCGACAATATCGTATGTTTACACTTGTTACACTTCATTGTGATGTATTTTTTTTTTTTTGCGATAATTTATATTGTTATTGTCAAACTGCTGGAGCTAAATCACTCTCGACAACAACAACATAAAAATCAAAAAGTTGTTGATGAAGCAGAAGAAAAGGAAGAAGAAGAAGAAGGTGAAGAAGAAGAAGAAGAAGATGGAGACGAGAGTGATTCAACAATGTAAGTCGAGTTGGATGTAACAGAGCAAGTGGGAAAATAACCATTCTTTCTTTCCAATGAAGGATTATTGTCTCCCTTTCAAATGTGAACGATATATTATGTGTAAGATGTCGAAACAAAAGTGATAGACGGGTAGTATGTTGACCGAATTAATTGCGATTGTCGGTCGTTCTTGAGCTCATTGATTCATAGTCGGCTTTCATTGTTCTAACGAACATTGTCATTTATTGAACATTTGCCAGCTCATAAAATATTCAAAGCTGATGCACAACAATGGAAAAAAATGATTTCTTCCGGTTATCTCTCCCCTCAAAATGGATTCCCTTTATTTTGTAATGGTGTCATTCAATCAAACTACACATACAATACCAACAAAACAATAACAACAACAACAAAAAAAAAAGTATTAAAGCAATTAGCTCACTTATTTCGGATTCGTTAAGTGTATCTGGTTGGCAATTGTCGGCATCAATTATGGGATTTAACACTGATAAATCGA
The DNA here is from genome assembly GCA_029041755.1 of Resseliella maxima. Classification (NCBI taxonomy): domain Eukaryota; kingdom Metazoa; phylum Arthropoda; class Insecta; order Diptera; family Cecidomyiidae; genus Resseliella; species Resseliella maxima. The sequence goes on along the minus strand of JAQOWM010000635.1, from coordinate 374,980 downwards.
TAAAGTTCACATATTCTTCATAAGCATTCGATAATGCTATAGTTTCGCTTGTTGCCATATTTGTAAATACAGGCGGTGCCAAAACATTCGTTACGTTATTTACATTGAAAAGTTCGTCGTTATCATTTGTTTCACAAAAAATTTGCTCATCATTGTCATTTATTTCAGTTGTTTCCCAAATTCGTTTTAAATATGGTATCATTTGTTCGGCACTTGTTACAAACCGTAGTTCTTTGTTCGAATGAGTTTTCACTGAATCATTCATTGTGTTCTATGTACGAATTGAAGAAAATTTTTCAAACGACAAATTCAATTCACCCGAAAAAAGAAGAAAACTTAAAGTGACAATGGAAGTAATTTCAAGCGACTTTTAATTGAATAGAAAATAATAATGTAATCGTTATAACGTTGGTTTCTAACACACTAACGAATATATTGATCATTAATTCTGACTTAAACTGAATCGAACGTAATGAATTACTAAATGATGCTTACTTATTCGAATATCAAGCGAACCACATTTTCATTCGATTCGATTCAAGTGCAATTGCGGTGACTAAAATAAATATTGAAAAGAAAAAAAAAAGCAACGATTGAAAAAAAAATATATATCACCAAACGATTAAAACAAAATCAAACATTGAATTACGTTTTTTTCGACATTTGTTGTTGTTGTTGCTGTTGTTGTTGTTTTTGTTGCATTTGATGCTATTGAAATAGCCAGTAGATGTGTGTTGATAAGATGATCGAAAATAAGTTTGCTTGACCGATATATTTTCCTTTTTTTTTCAAAGTGCACTCAACAAAACTTCTCGCCGCTCAATAATCTTCTAAAATCCGAAGCCAAAGTCTCTCTCCACGTGACAGATTCAATGTTGTCGATCACGACGAAATCGTTTTCGACTCAATTAAAATTTCTGTTTGTTTTTTTTTTTTTTTGCTTTTTTTTGTTTCTTGTTCATTTCTCTTGTATAATGCTGCTATCTCTCAATCGCCGTTCATATTTTATTTCATCGCTGTAAGTCGAACGAGATCAAGTGTTCGAGCATGTTCACGCAATTAATCAGCGTTTAATTTGAGTTATGTAAGTTATACAATTTTAATGAAAAAATTTCATCGAATATAAATAAGACACCTGTTATTTTTTTCATTTCACAGAATGAAATGATGAAGGAAGACGATGAATAAAAACAAAAAAAAAAAAAAAAAGCAGAAAATATATTCAGCCAGCCAGCCAGTCAGCCAGCGACCTTGCTCATTCTGGCGCTTTAACCTTCTTTAATATAATTGTGTGCAATTTACATGACGTCAAATTTATCCAAAATATTAAATTACCCGAGTATTCATTCATCTCTCTAAATTTTTCTTCGCTTGATTGAAGCATAAATCAAATTACATCGAGTCAACGATATCGCTCTCTGATTTTACCTTTCTTTCTTTGCATTGCCGAGCGAAGGGAGAAAAGTGCTTTCTTTTTTCAGCTTGGGTTCAAACACCTGAATAAATGATAAGATTCAGATATCCCCCAAAAAAAAAAAAAAAACAAACAAACGATTACGAATTATAAATTATTTCTTCACGCAAATCATATGCATAAAATACTCGCAAATGTTATGCATAAAATGTAGTTCGGTCGATTTGAATATATTTATCTTCGGAAATATATAATGGAAGTGATTTTTTTCTTCTTCGTTCATTTACAAAACAACGTGAAAAAATTGCATTTTTTATGGACAATATCAACAATTATAATTGTTGCTTTAATTGCAACAAATTACCTATTTGCCGACCAAAACTCACCAAATCAACAAAAAAAATAAAACAAGTTATTACAAAAGTAAAGGCATAGAGGAAAGAACAAGATGAAAAAAAAAATATGCTAAAACTTCGCTGATATGGACATTTCAAGCAATTTGAAACAATTTACCGATTTTATCGCATGCATAAAATGGTTTCATGTCGTGTCTGTACAAATGCAGTCAACTGTTTAAACTGCGAACTTCGTATCCATTCTCGTTGATTTTTGCACGCTCTTTTCAATTCAAACTCAACAGAGAACATGATGATGATGGGTGAATATTTTTACATTTAGGCCATCGCGTGAAAAAGGAATTCCGAACTAATTCTCTTCTTTTCATTTTATTTTTTTTTTTTTTTCGTTGTTGTTGTTGGCACGAGGATAAGACGCACGCGCAAATTTAAATATGTATCACACATATTGCAACATGGGTTTTGTGTTGTTCAAATCAAACAGTGTGTGCCACAGTGTAAATGTGAAACAATATGAAAGACAGAGAACATAAGAGTTTATACGATTGAAAGAGGGGCCCATTCTCTGACATATTCTCTCTCTATCTAATATTTACCATAAGAGAACAAGACCTGACACAAACTGAGAGATAGTGTGCGAGCGAGAGAAAACTTGATGTTTTCTTGACTACTCGTTATTCAATAGCGACTAAACCGTCGTGTGGCCGTGTATCGTATGCTATGCTGTGGTATTAGGTGCATAGGTGTATTTGTGTGTGTGTTGATGTGTGTATGTGTGTATGTGTGTTGGTGTATGCGTTACGAATTTGGTTTCTTCAAGCGTTTTCATCGCAATGCGTATTTATATTAAAGTATTGGTTTCAATTCATGCGGCCCGATCAACTCACAATTTTTGACACTTTTATTAAAACGCATTAAATATATCTACGATGAAAATAAAATAAGTATAAAACATTCGACCGAGAATTCGCCAATGTCCGTGAAATGATTTGTTCAAAATCATTGGAAAATGAAATAAAATTTTTTCTCCCTTCAATATATATGTTATCTTTGTTGATAATGTTTTTGGGTTCATTCAATAATAGCAACAACAACAACAACCAAATTATAACTTTAGAGATTTTAAAACTCGGATGACATTCGAAATTTTGTGACTGATAGTAAAAAGGTTTTTCTTTTCTTCATATACCGAGGCAGGGAGAGAGAAAGAGAAGAATAGCAATTGGTGTGAAAAGGAGAAGTTTATTCGATTAACGAGACGAAAGGAAATCATTTGGTTCACAATAAATTATAATAGTATTGGTTGAACGCCATTTTGAAACTTTTAGAGCGGAGCTAAACGACAGATACGCTCGTCTCTATATAATATTATAAAAAAATATTCATATAAGAAATATACATGTACACTCGGCCCCGTGTGCAACTAGAAGAATGCAACGCAAATTCACTAAGAAAACATTTTTGAGATAACATATCGTATTTATGCGCGACAGTGGTGCTGTATTTTCAATGATAAATAACAACAATGAATTCAAGAGAGATAATAAAACAAATGAGAAAAAATAAATTTGTAATAACTCCAACAGAATGGAAAAGAACAGAGAAAAGAAGAAAGGAAAAAAGAAAAAAAAAAAACATCCTAATCACTTGAAGCGTTGACATGAGCATCACATTACAAATAAACAATTTGCAATTTGTATTGTGAATACAAAACATCGTTCATTGTTTTGATAAATTTATTTGCATGCAGGTGCTTTTTACGAGTAAATTTATGATTTAATTTGATTGGATGGATTAAGTTCCAACACAAATGGATTGACATTATTTGATATAAACAACAATGATAAAAATGGGCGAGACTAATAGTATACGAAATGAAAGTGAAAGGTTACATGGACACTTTTACGATCTACAACAGTTGATGCAATTGATGAAAGAGAGCCTTTTCCAAGGTGATTTTCTATGAAATTTTTTTTTTTTTATCCCGAAGGGGTGAACACAATTCAAATCACATATTTCCCGTTTACTGGAATTCATCATTTGAACATTTAGTGAGTCTTGCGCTATGGAAATGCAAAACTATTCAAAACATGTGATACTGTTTTGACAGTTTTGTCAAATTGAATTTGAAAATGCAATGCAATGAATTTCAATTGATATTTATTGAAATCTAATTAATTTAATTTAATCACTCTGTAAAGAATTTAAATGACTCTGTGAGAACCATTAAGTACAATAAGATTCGTTGGAATGTGGTGATTTGTTGTTGTGTTTACCCCCTAAAAATGTTTACCTTAATTAGATTGTACATTTCAGTTATGATAGAGAAAATATGAATTCGATACTTACTGCTCACTTTCATTCCAACCACCGGATTGGTTGGTTGCTTGTTGCCCTCAGCGAATGAGGTTGTCCTGGGTCTTCCACTCATAATGTTATTCTTTTCGTTTAATCAGTTACTTTGCAAAAAAAAATAGGTAATGATTTTGACCGAACGTTGTTTTGAATGGTATTTTTTTTTCGTTTTTGTTTATCTTTTTAGGTAAATTCGCACTTATTTAAATAGCAACACACAACAAAAATCAAACTAAATAGACAACACGAAGATTTGTTGAATTTTTCTTTTTTTTTATTTGTTTTCGAAACGAGATTAACCCTAATGCAAAAAAAAAAAAAACAATTTAAGGGAATGAGGGACTACACACAAATAATCGACGCGACAATAAAATTTAAATCGACAACTAAATTGAGAATAAAATCTCAATCGATGATAATAAATAGTTGCAATTTCGTGACAACTAAAATAAGTCTTTTATGAACGAAAATTATTTTCCTTTGTTTCAATCCGAATGTGCTTATTTCCGTCTTTTTTCTGTTTAATTGTTCTCATTCACAAACGATTTAATTTCCTGGTCATATTTTCTTTGTTTGAATTTATTTTTCTTTCTTTCTTTCTTTCTTTCTTTCTTTCTTTCCTTTCTTTTTGGCTGGATGTTGCACTCCGTTTGCGTAAAATCACGACTTTTCTATATTTTGTTTATTTTCAATTTCGAATGACATTCACTATTTTTATTTTTTCTTCTAAATAAACCAACGAACAGACGAATGAAAGATAGAAGAAAATGCAATCGATCGTCTTGCTATTTTATTGGATAAACAATTTAATTGTATCGGAAATGTATTGTCTTTCATTTGGTGATGAAATGTCTCTTTGCTGATGATAAACTAAAAAAAAACAACTGCTCACTTTGATAAACTGTGAATTTGAAACAATAAAAATTGGAAAAACGAGAAAAAAAAAAATACAAACAATTAGATGAGTCAAATTATTTCCATGATTTTTCATTTGAAAATTTCAACGAAAAACAACGAAAAAAAAAGCTATTTTAGCTACTGTCAAAAAACACTGAAACTGTGTGTATTCAATCAAAAGTATTGGTTCACGTACAATCACACATACGCGACGCTAATCTTACAATCACATACAAACATACATTCGCTTCGAATCAATTTAATTTCACTTTACTCAATCGTTTTTCTTTTCTCTAGTTTTTCGTCTCTCTTTCTCTTCTTCGTTGCTTTGTTTGTGTATTTCAACAAATTTAGTTAGGCAATTCGTATTGAAAACGGGTGCAAATTGATTTTTCCACGCAATTTTGTAATTTATCTATAAACTAGATTGTTTTTGATCAATGTGAGTGTGTGTGTGTGTGTGTGTGTATTGACGTTGAAAATGCACGGTGCGATGAATAGCAACGAAAAAAAAGATTAAATGCATTTTACAAATTGGTTATTCAGAGAGAGACGAGTAATGCACACACAATTCCAATTATTATTTTCATTTACGATCGTCATTTAATTAGTTTCATTAGTCAATTTCAACAGAAAAAACGAACTCAATCTAAAAAAAAAAAAAAAAAAAATAACTTTCATGAACAACAAATGTCAAACCGATTTGGTAACAAATAAAATTCGAAATTTCACTGGGAACGTGAAAATGAAATCAATGAAAAACAATTTGCCACAATTCACATTGAATGGGGTTTATTTTCTCTTACGGATTCGAACCTTCTGACACACGCAATAAATTCAATAAATGCGATGAACAACAACAAAATCGAGCACACATTTTCTAGTTTTTGTTATTTTTTTTTTTTTTTTTTTTTTAGCTCTTCACCGCGTAAAATCGCAACCACACACGTCAACTACAGAAGACTTTCAAGCGAATTTTCCGTCGCACACGAACGAAAAATCAAGAAGAAAATGAATGTATTATAATATTGAGAATTATGAGTCGTGTTTCACTCTCATTTCTTGGTTGATTTTTTGCCTTGGAAAAACCGACGTCGTTTCACAGTCAATATCGGAATTTCTGCACGAACATTTTTGTCTACTCGAAAAATGTGAGAGAAAAAAAGTGAAAAATTATCGTCGCTTTTTTTTTTCTTTTTACTCTCTCTCTCGCTCTCTCTCTTTTTGACTCTCTCTGTTGTCACTTTGCACTTTTCCTCTTTGAACGATGGTTTGGATTGTATTTGCATTTCGTATATTCCCCACCCATAAAAGATTAGTTTTTGTGCTCGTTTCTCATTTCTCTAGTTGCTGTTCGTCTTGGTCACGCACACACATGTATCTAGTTATTAACGAGTACAGTAGTACTAGCAGTCAGCCAACAGCAAACCAGGCAAATGCGACATGATTGTATTGGGCCCATGATGACAAGTTTCTGTATCTTTCAATGTATTATTGCGTTGGATCACGATACGGACAACCAGCTCTTTACCAAAGTCGTTCGACGGCGTATGCTTGCATTTTCTCTCTCTAATTTACACTCCAACTCACTCACTCTTGCTTGCAAAAAAAAAAAAAAAAGAAAAAAACACATTCGGACACATAAAAACTCATTTGCTGTCTATACGTGGTGTCAGAATAAAAGTGTAAAACGTTCATTTGCTTCACTAATAGCGGTGTTTCACGGCAAACGTTTAATCACTTAAACGCAATTACTTTAAACGTAGAAAAATATCTACTCATTATTATTGTATATGTATCGCATACGGAACGCTTAACGATGTGAATGTGTATGCGTATGCATAAGAAATCAAGCATTACATATGAGCGAACAAGAGAGAGAGAGTGAGACGTATGAAGAGAGAGAGAGAGAGAGAGAGAGAGAGAGAGAGAGAGAAACCATCGAAACAACAAATCTGACCATATTACAGACACAATCACACATTGTTGTTGGTGGATATGTGGTCTTCAGTGGAATGTATGACGATGGAACGTATGCATGTACGTGACAATGCTCCATTTAGCTATCACCCATACACCAACACACAAACACGCATAAATACAACACATACGCATATAAACACATATAAACACACATACACACCCGACAAAAACGCAGGGAGACAGAGAGAGAACGAGAGATTTTGAGAGGTCTTGTGAAATAAATTTCAAATCGTATTAAAAGAACTAAAGGAAAAATGTATGAATTTTTATCAATTTCAATGCGACACACTCATTGTGCGTATATTTGTTGATGACTTTTTTTCTAATTTGAAATTTCTTTTGCTTTATAACACACAGTTTCAATGCTTTTTTTTTTCTTTCAATAAATTTCATTTCCACTCATAACGCAAGAGTGATTCTTTTTGATTGTTCTCCTCCATATTCGACTACAAAAAAAAAAGAAAAAAAAAAAAAAAAAAAAAAATTCACTGAACATTGTTCACACAAACCAATAATTTATTTCAATTATTTACGTACAAAACAAATAAATGCAGCCGACACTGAGAACACATTAACGGTTAAATACGTTTTTTAGATACACATTTTCGTACACAATTTGCAAAATTTATTATTCAATGAATGTAATAATTTACAATTTTCAAGATACGTTTTCGACGACCATCGCGTTGCGCTCAAAAAAAATCTGCCTGTCAAATCAGTTGAAATTGCAAAAAGGTGAAGATGGCGCGCATGCTTCACTGCCTCCATATTGTTATTGTTATTTTTTATACAGAATTTCTTGTATTTGTATGTGAATCAAGTATGATGTGAAGTTGGTTCAGACTATAAATGATTTCGCATCAATTTAAAATGGTTTATCGGTTTGACCGCTAGTTTTAAAGGGCGATTGATTTGAAAAGATTAAATTAAAAGAGACTCAACAATTTAAAAACATTAAGAAAAATGCAAACAAATAATAAAAAAGACTTTCAATGCATTCACATCAATATGACATATTATTCTGGCAATTAGAATGTCTTACTTAAACTTTTACAACAAAATACTTGTGAAAATGTCACGTAATTGGTATTTAAGCAACGGTTAAATCAAATCACCGGAACACGTTGATTTCACGTAACAAAAAACATTCATCTGGGGATTTTAATCTTTAACAATAATAAAAAAAAAAGTTTCTTTTCGTAATCAATTTGATTCTTTTTTTCTCTTCAATTTTGTAAGTTTTCTGATTGTCCAGAACAGCATTGTTCAGCAAAGCATATTATATCATCATTTTTATAACACCTCAATAGAACAATTTAATACTGTTGTGTGAAATGTTCATATCACTGATCTCATTAGAGCGCTTCGAGTTTTGCATAACAAAAATTCAATACTACATGTACATTGTATCCGTTATATGCGCAATAAATGATAATATTTACGTCATTCATGGTTTGTCAATGTTAAATTTTCTTCGAAGATGATTAACTGATAAGCATTCAAGTGTGATGTGATTTGAATTCAATCTCAAATCACAGTGTAAGTTATAGCAAAAATATCGCATAATAAATCATTTATTAAATGAATGAATGTTTTTTTTTTCGACAAATAAACCATTTTTTAATGATTTAATTTGGATGAATGAAATGAACTATGATTGGAAATGATACAAATTCATTGCCTAAGAATTGGAAATGTGTTTGATAATCATTTAATTATTTTTAATCCCATAAAATACGAATTAATATTTTATGAATTCAAAAGGTGTCAATAAATGAAGAAAATTCAAGACCATCCAATATGATGCATTTTTTTTGATAAACTTAGAAAATCAAAAAGTTTCTTAATAAAGGAAATTAGAAATTGAACATTTTAATGCATATATGTACAGATCATTCAAAGTTTCTAACACCATCGTGTTCGAATAGGCCCCTCGACCAAAAATCCAAAGAGGATCTATCTAATATAAACTTGTCTTGAAATATTTCAAAAAAAAAAAAAAGGAATTTCGAATAATTTTGAACAACTTCACAGAGGGTTTTAGATCGTCAGAGAGGGGAGGGGGGTGGTCAAGAGAACCCTCAAGGGGCACAGCAAGCAATAGTTGAGTAATAATTTTTACTACTGCATTATTCAAAATAATACCAAATTAATACCAACTAATAAATTATTAGTAATAATATACTACAATCACCCATAATAATAGTAGAAGACATGAATATACTACAGAGCTGGTAGTACTAGCATCAGTATTACTCTTATTATTGATATTATTTTTGTATTACTTCGGTATTATCTTGAATTATTCACAAGTAAAATCATTACTCTACTACTGCTTTGCCCCTTGGGAACCCTATATCAGAACATATGCAGATCATTGTCAAAATACATTATGTATCAGATTTTCAAGCTTTATGAATGGTGTTTCCTGAGAATACGACTGAAATCGTTCTCGATTGAAATCGTCGAACGATTATTTAACAAATCGTAAACAATATCAATCGTGCATCGAGGCATAAATACAAATGTAATAAAACTGAATGTCATACAAATCAAATGACAAATTTGGTCAATTTGTAGTCTTATAAAACTTGATACTATGACACAGTTTTATGATAAAATTAATGGCTTTTCCGTTTACAAATCAACATTTTAGCAAATTTATTTTACATTACAAGTATATTAAATAGTTTAAACTTTAAACATTTAAAGCGTTTAAACATTTAAACGTTTTATTGCAAAAATGTATAAGATTGAATGATTTCTCCGTTGAATTGATGATTATACGATTGTTTATAATTTAATTGAATGAAGCAAATTTAAATGTTCATTTTTGATAGATAAATATCAATTTAAATATTGATTTTCCATTATTAATCAATTGAAGAGTTTACCTTGACATGTTCAATTCAGTCCTTTCAACAAGCTCTTATGCAAGCAATATTTTTGAAAGAATGACATTCAATGCCAACGAAACGATAAATCATCAGCTTAATAAATTGAATTAAAACATATCACATTTTCGTTTTAGTTTCATTTTCCATCTTTATTAAATGCTATTTTTATATAGTTTTTTTTTTTACATTCCATTCAATAATTGTAACCATCTTAATAATAATACCGACTCAGTGCTAGTTTGAATAACAATTTTCTGTTAAAGTTTGTTTCTATTCAATAATTTGCAGAAAATTAAAAGAAAAAAAAAAATTACAATACGTAGTAAGTTAAGTAAGCTTTGATCTTTTGTTGCATTGTCAGTTAATAAGTTTTGAAATCATAAATAAACAAGTTTATTGCCTAATTGTGCAAAATGAAAATATGTTGATTGTGTAGAGAAATTCTTGTGTTGATAATTCTCAGTAAATTTTAATTTGTCCAACATTGTGCTTGACATTGGAATTTCCGTCTCGTTGCAAATGTACCGTATTAAATGTCATATATGTGGGTTAATTTATTTGTAATGAATAAATTCATCAATTATTCTATTAAAGAGAATGAAACGTAATTGTTTTACCTTTTGCATTTTGCAGAGAAAATCCAAAATTTTCCTTGGATAAAATGGCCAATTTCAAGTTGCTGAAGTGAATTTGAATAATCAAGGCACTACAAATATACATTAGACATACACATTGCATACAATTTGAGAAGTCAACTGCTTTTATTTTTCAATTTTGTTTGACGCTATGACAAAATCAATTTATACAATTTTAAATATTCCATTTGGCTCCATTTTTTTCATACATTGATGTATATTTTTTAATTTTTCTTTTTTTGCTTAATGCGAAAATATTTGGAGTCGATTTTAAGACATAAAAAATAATTTAAAATAAATAATCGTGTTTTTGAACAAAGCCGAGCTGTTTCATTTGTTACTGTGTCTGTGTGTGTGTGTGTGTTTTTTTTTTTTTTACATGTTTCCTGACGAACAAATCGAATGTACAAGAATTGTTTTGTTTTTGTTTTTTTTTTTTTTTTTTTTTTCAAATAAATATGCAATAGGATAAAGTGACAAGTCATTATAAACATTTATATACCCGCTCAAAGCATTTGACTTTAATTTTTTTTTTTTTTTTTTTCATTTTCTTTGACACAATTCACACTAAAAATATTGTGGTATTTCGGTGCTTTTAAAGCATTTTGTTGTCGTGTGAAAATTGTTTGCGAATTTTCGGTTTGAAATCTATTTCCGTAGTAAAATTGTATTGTTTTCATTTTTTTCTCAAATATTATTTCTTAAATTCAAAATTAACAAAACTAATAAATTCTCATATTTAAGAAGCATTCAGAAGAAATTCATTATGAGGCAATTCCTTGTATATGGCCGCAGATCCACTAGCAGATTGCTCCTAACAAATAGATTATAATGTTCGAACTGTGGATTTTTTGTTCAATTTTGGTTCAAACATTTCTTCCTTGCTCCATCTTCACATTTCATTCTTTCAATATTTTCTTATTGTGTTTCTTTCATATTTGGTAAGATACTGATTATTTCATAATAATTGCTCCGAAATTTAGTGATTTCAGTTACAATTTTTCATTGAATTGTTTTTTTTTTTTTGTCATTATTTTCCACAATTTCTGTAGCTACAGAATGATTTTTGTTTTTTTGTTTTTGTTTTTTTTTTTTTTTTTTTTTTTTATATAAATACACCAAGGCTGAATACGGAATTACAGATTTACGATCTACGACCTAATTAGAATCTCTAACGCTTTGTAAATTTACAAACAAAATGGAAAGTAGTTGTGTTGATCTTACATTGTATGGAAACAAAATGCCTCCCCAAACTGAAAAGCTTATATTCGTGATTAATATCTATACATGATTCTTCAACTCATTTCTATATACTTTGTGTTTTCATTCATTATTTTGCTTCTTTTCATCATTTATGTATTAAATCTTAATTATTAATTGGACCTGAATTCAACAACATTTACAAGTGTGTCAATTTATGTAGGTTTTGTTTCACCAATTTGTGTTTTTTTTTTTTTTTTTATACAATTTTCATGTGGTCTTTGCATTTTTATTTTCCTTATAAGATTGTTTACGATCAAATCTTTCTGTGAAAGTATTTGCTTGTACATTTGAATTTCGTGCATTTTTGTCTGTTGCATTTTTTGCATCATGAGGAACTATAGTTCACAAATATATTTGTTTGTCTTCAATATTTTCAGGTTTATTATTGTTTTTTTTCTTTTTTTTGTTTCAACGCGTTCAATTGATATGCCCGTCATTTGGTAGCCATGTCTATGATGGATTTTTGATTAAACGCCGTAAACGAAACTCGTACACACGACGACAAAATAGAATCAATTCAGTATTTGTGTTAAGTGGCACTTCACGACCTGTTGAATGTTTCAGAGCTGGCACAATTGACGGCACTTCTTCGATTCCTTGCTCAATTGCTCGAATACTTTTACGGTATCTGTAGAAAAAAGAGAAAATCATTTAGTATTTTGCAGATGAAAGAAATTTATTTGTTTTTACAATTTCTTCATTTTTCAAATGAGGTTCTTTGCCAGAAATTCTGGATTCAAATTCATTGAAAATTAAAATCATCAATAGAAAATAAAAACAAAATAATTGAAATTAATAATAATCACCTGCAATATTCGTTGAACGTGAGCACATAGCATTTGTCTTCAATGCAGGCCACACTGTTGTGATCTTGATGCTTTGATGCGAATACTTCATCCGGACAATCGTGTGGCTGTCGACCTTGTTCTGTGTGTTCTGGGCGATAGTACCACAATAGTGACATCATCATTTCACCTAAAAATATAAAAAAAAAATTTAAAAAATGAATATTCGAACATAAAACACTAATTTTTTACGAAAAAAATCCTTTAAAAATAAACAAAATACCAACCGTCTTCGGGATTTTCCCATAATGAAGCAACTTTAGCAACATACGGTAGCTCATTTTTCTTGCTGCCAGCACGCAATAGTACACAGTCTCCTGGTTGAATAGTATCGCCACAGTCATGTCTCATAGCCGGATAACGCGTACGAACAACTCGATGATCGTCGCTCTGTACAAAAAAAAAAAGTGATAAAATATAAATTAGCAAATGTTTTTCGAGAAATCTCTCGTAAATCAATTCAATTTAATTTTGTTTTTTAATCTGATTTTCTTTTTATTCTCTTTTCAGCAAATCATTTCGAAAACTAAAAAAAATTCTTCAAAAACTTACATTAAGAAAAACTTTTCCTTGAAATGGTTCACCAAGCCAATTCCATCCATTGCTCCATCGTGGTGCTGTCAATGTTTGCCGTGGAATGATCACTTCTTCAATATGTTTTAAATGTCGAACGCGATGCTTTTTCTTATTACTGAATTTGGTGCCGCGTGATTTACTCTTTTTCGCATTTAACGATTTATTCAATTGAATCGTTGATGTATCCAATGCATCCATATCTAATTTATTGTTTTTATCCACCAAAATATTATTGTTATTATTATGAATATGTGATTCATTGTCCAGCAATGCATCATCGTCACCATCGGAATTGTCTGTTTGATTTTCCGTTGTTTTCTGGGTTTTGTCACAGCTTTTCTTTGCTTTGGATGTTTTTGATTTCTTTGTTTTCGGTTCATTTTTCTTTTTCGTCGTCGTCGGTGTTGTTGGTGTCGACGATTCAATGGTCACATGATCGGAATTTAGTTTTGGTTTTTTGGCCGGTGGTTTTTCAGTACGTTCTTTTGATTTACTTGATTTACTTGACGATGTTGAACGATCACGTGAATTTTTTCGCGATTTTGATTTTGGTTTATCCGATTTATTGGTCACTTTTCCATTGGTCACTTTATCGCATTTCTTTGATTCCGATCGTGATCGACCTTCACATTTTTGTAATTTATTTTTTAAGCGTTCCTTTTTCCGTGACAAAACTTCATTGTCTGAGCAATAACCTTTTGAGATGCCTTCAATATTTGAATCGACTTGTGACATAAAATTCTCTTCTTCTGTCGCAGATAATTCATGTGGAAATTCATCAGCAATGGATGGCATCGTCAATGAAATTGTATTCACTGTTTTTCCATTCATTTCAGTTCGATTTTCTGTGGTTTCTATCATTTCAGTGCTGTCTGTGTTACATGATCCATTATGATATGTATCATGTTCATTGGATCCATTTAGTGAAAGATTTTTTGAATTTTCTTCCATTTTCGGTGTACTACATTTGATTGATTGATCTTTGTCTCTGAATTCAGCTTTGCATAAATATGCTTTTGTATCAAATGATTTGATTAAATTTTTGTAACTATTTGGTGGTGATTTTTTATTTGTGCTTTTATGAAATTCAAGAATTTTCCGTCGTTTAACCATTGTTACCGTATTTTCAGCATCCAAATCAATGATTTCATCGGCTGAACTATCATTTTCACAATGACGTTTTAATGAACAATTATTCATTAAATTGTCATTCGGACGATGATGATGATGATTTTTTATGCCATTATTATCATTTGATAAATCGATAATTTGAATGCTAGTCGATTTTTCTGATCCCGTATCGGATGAAATGGTTTCGGTTTCTGATTTGTCCGAGATTAATAAAACATCATCATCGCATTCTTTTTTAACATCTTCCTGTTTAATTAATTTTCCATTGATTGATGGAGTTTGTGTTGACATAAAATGCGGTGTATGCATAGTATTTTTCTCATAATCATCATTATGGATTTGTTCCTTGATCGGTGTTGATGCACAAATTTTGCTTTTTGTTTCATTCAATGAATCATGTTTTAATTCCATATCATGCACTGTATCGGTAATTGTTGGATGTGTTTGTAGCATCATTTCACGTGCCATATTTTTTCCAACACGAGCTCGACGACTTGTGACTGGTGTTTGTGTTTGTGTTTGATTTAATGCATTTGAAATTGTTTTATCCATTGTAACATCCATCGGTTGTGTGGCGCCAGCTTGAATTTTTGGAATTCCGGGACCAATTGATCCACGTGCCGGACTGATTGACATTTCTGGTTGTTCTAATAGTTTTGGATTCAATGTATATGTTGGATGATGTTGTGGTACAAGCGCAATTTTTTCATATGATCGATCAATTTTATCGATGGTTTTGTGATTTGTATCGTATTGTAAATGTGAATCAACAATTTCTGGTTTAACAATAATATTAAGATCAGTGGTTTTGCTTGGATTTTCCGTTTTAAATTGAATCGGATTTATTGCTGAATCATGTAAATGCGTTGAATTTTTTTGGCATGGGCCCTTATCAGTCTCGCTACCAATAAGAGGCCCAATATGCACGTTTTTTGGAAACGACTGAATTGGACATGGGCAACTGCCCTGGTATGGCGATGAATCTATTTTTTTTTCGAAAAAAAAATTCAAAGAAAAAAATCATCAAATTAAAATGATAAATTCATGAAAAAAAAAAAATTGATCGAACATTTTAATAAATTCATTTTTCATGTTTCTGCACAGTGAATTAAAAAATTTCCATAAATTTTGAAAAGAAAAAAAATTGTCAGAAAAATGTTCAAAATGTAATCAAATTTAAATGAAGTTCGATAAATAGACAACCAAAGCAAAATCATTCACTGGATTAATTGTGCAGAAAATGAAATGTTCTTACAAATTATAAAGTCACGCACACACACACAAACGTAAGTGAAATAAAGGAATTCATTTGGAGAATTTGGAAATTACGAGAGATGTGTGGTTGACATTACTTTGGCTTACCAATGAAAGGAGGCTGTATACTACGTGTATAACATTGACCTCCTCCGTGGCTGTAGTTTGGTGTGTAGTACGGTGAATAATGTTCTAAATGCGATGCATTTGGTATTGACGGCACCAATTGTGTATTCGGTGATTGCATTTGCTGTGGCTGAGGTTGAATTGGTGCGGTTGATGTTGGAATTGATTGAGCTTGTTGTGATACTGACGATGGTATTAATGGCTGATGCATTGAACCAGGATGCTCATACAATTCACTTGGTGGCACCGTTTGATAATATGATGTGCTTGGCATGTACTGACGATAAGCGGTTGGATATACCTTTGGTGTATAATAGCCCGATTGATACGGTGGCGAATAGCACATATCACGTGGATGCTGACCATATGCGTAATACGATTGCGGATATGTCGGACAGTGCATCTGATGCGGTGGCCGAGAATAATGGCTTGGAATCGGCGATACTGGCGGCACTTGTAATGGTGGCTGTTGAATTCCTTGTGACGACAGTTGCGATGGTTGATATCGGAACCCGTGTGAAGAACCTATGGATTTAGGAATGGAATATTTCTTTTATTGGAGATTTTATACGAGTTTTGGTTTGGTTTTATTTTATTTTCTATCTTTTTTTGTTTTAATTTGAAAATTCGATTTTTGTTCAATTCTTCGAAATTCTTCAATTCTTCTTGATTTGTTGTCTCAATTTTTCATTTTTCTTTGTTTTTACCAACTTTTTCATTCTTTCGATTTCTTCAAACTTTTCGTTTTTTTGTTTCTTTTTTCCATTTTTTTCATATTTTCTTATCATTTTAACTTTTGAATTCAATATGAACAGAAAATGTGAAAGATAATAATCCATAAGAAGCAAAAGTTGTATTCCTTACCTTCGCCAACTGAACTCGATTGTTGTGATTGCAGTGTTTCCGAGTCCAATGGTGACGATGTAGGTTGTTTGGTTAGGTTCTGTGGGCCAGCAACCAAATGAGAACTTATCAATGGACCAGCCGGTTGATAATACCCTGCAAACAAACGAAAAAGAAAACACCGAATCGAAATCATTAGACCGTTTAATTTCACGCTTAGAATAAAATCAGATAATCTCATTTGCAAATGAATATAACATGTTCCATAAAACTGCGTAATAACGTTTTTCTTTTCAACTTTTGTGAAAAAGATTTTTTTTTTTTTTCATTTTGTTTAAAGAATAAAAACAACTTAATGGTATTGTATTTGGTCAAAATAAACTCATTGGCATAGAAAATCTTTTTGATTACATCATGTTCATCATCCCCTTTTTTCGCTTTAAATTGCGTTTTGCCTTTGCATCTATGCAAATGCTGCATAAATAAATATCGTGTCCCTCTTTGCAATGTTCACAGTCACGATAACAATATATAGCAATGAAAAAGGCAAACAACTGAAGAAAAAATTGGTTTCGAGAGTCTATTCAATTTGTGAAGTTTTCAGACGTTAATTTTGCAAAGTCTTAACAACAGTAAAAAAAGAAAAAAAAAATTACGTCTCCATTGAATATTACTTATATTTCTATTCTAATTCCATTCTTTCAGTATTCATACGAAATATTTCGACTTTTTTACAATAAAAACAATGTAACGCTTACATTGTATAGACATTGTGAGTGTGTGTGTTTGCGTGTATGTGTACGAAACTACCGACGGATTGGAATATGTATAATTATTTCCATGTGAGCTCTGCAGCCAGCCAGCAATGAATGCATTCAACCAAAAATGCGGTGTGCGACTTTGTATATGTCGTAAACAGAAATATATAAGGTTTTAGGTTCCTGTGCGATCTATATTTATAAAGAGAATTCCGAAGTAAATGAAGAAAAAGAAGAAGAAGAAGCAGAAGTTGAAGCGAAAAAAAAACATTCTTTTCATTTATTATTCCACTTCCCCTTCGGTTTGAAATGTATATAATCTATTTCCATAGTTTCTTGTGTCGTTCGTCGTAGTCTTCTTCTTCTTCATCTTCTTTCTTCATTTCAAAAACATTTTGTTCTTTTGTGCTATGTGTCTATTGTTAAATATGTGTTTGTATTTCCCTAACAGCATAATTTAACTACGAAGTTAGAGATTTTCCTGACGCGCACCAAAAAAGAAAAAAAAAACCATGAAGAAGAAGACAAGATTATTATGATGAGAGAAAAAACAAAACTGGCTGAATGATTTCATTTAAATGCAAAACGAATTAAGATTGTGACAATCGATTCACACAAATTTAAAAGATAAAACAATTGAATTAAACACGATAAACATTTATTATGAATATTATGTTTTTGTTTTTGTTTTTGATTGGATTTTGTTTCGACAAGAAAAGTTTTATGAAACATTTGACTGAACATTTTGGAATTGAAACTCGTGACTATAATGTCACGAAAGAAGAAGAAATAACAAACAGAAAAATAAGTTTCAACAAACAAACAGCAAACACTCAGTCACAATTCAAAAATATCTATTGCAGTCGAAATATGATTTGATTGTGACGAATTGCTGTGTGTGAATATGCGTAGGTAGATGAGTCTGCGTTCTTCGCACGCTAATCGCACATATAAGAAATTAATGAGAGTACGAGATCAAAGTAAATGGTCTAATAGAAAAAAGATTTGTAGCAGATTTTGTTTTTCTCTCTTTTGGTTGATAAATAGCAAACAAACAAATGCGCAAGTTGAGCTGTTGCTATGCCCGCGGCCATTCGATCTTTTTTTCATCGTTTATTTCACTCTTTCACAGGAATAGGAAGGGGGAGAGAGAGAGAGAGAGAGAGAGAGAGAAAGAAATTCCCTCTGTCTCTCTTTCTATCACTCGCTCAATAGATGTGTTTGATGTTTTTTTTTTACGTAAAACAAACTTCACATTCGAAATTATCGATCATCACGAAATTTTGGAATTATTCTTGATCACGAAGCAAAAAAAAAAAAAAAAAAAAAAATCAAAACACACAGTAGCATTGACTATAAACTATACGCGTTCTTTTATTTTCGTTTTGAATATGGCTGATGAAAGGCATAACAAGAGAATAAAGAACCGCCGCTTATGCGTACTTCACAAGAACTAAATTATTGGTAATAATTTACCGCCGTAATTTGGTAATTTTTTTAAACGTTTTGAGCATCTTTGCTTTCTCCTTCGAGATTTACTCATATTTTTTTCGATGATGAACTCGTTTGCAACGCAAAGCCAAATTCGACATGGAAATAACCACAGATCATAGTTTCATTAATAAAAACAACAACAACAACAACACATGTAACCATGAAAATGTGAAAATAGTTTGAAAAGTTTCGAGTTTATTTTAAATTGCGATGTTCTTCACTTGCCGAACTAAGTCAAGTTTATTCTAACCTAAACATTCGTTGAATATACGTGACGTTTGACATATTCATATTTTCTCAATTCATAAAGAATAGAATTTCAGTGTATTTTCAACAGATTTTTTCCACTTTTCAATATCCATTGGTATTATATTAATGGTGTTATTGTTGTTGTTTTAGTGTCAACCAAATTTCCATCGCTTAATAATTGAAATGAAAGAGAGAGAAAAAGAAGAGAATTTCTATTTTTGTTTTTAACGATTCATAAAATGAATCGCATATAAATTGGTTTGTTTAAATGTTGATTGGATTTGGCGGTTTATTTAAAATGGTTAAAATGCAATTCATCTCACGCCCAGCAGTGAGAGTGACAAAAAAAAATACAGATTTCATGCATTCTTTCGATGATAGCTTTTTGACATTAAAATGACACAATATTGAAAGAATCTTCGCAGAGAGAGAGACAAAGAGTTTTTTTTTTTTAAACACTCTCAATTGATGAGAATTTTTTTGAGAAACTTTATATAGAGACAGTGTATTTAGAGAGTTTATATTGAGAGAGACTCTATAAAAGGTATGTCAATAAAATGCGTTAAAATTTTCGAAATCAGTTGAATATGTTCGATAAGTAGTAATTCTATAAAAAAAAAACATTTTCACAGATTCTTCACAATGGACATTCTTTGAGTCAATGTTCGACTCTTTTACATTTTATTTTTTTTAATAATCACGAAAATTACTTTTCTCGCATTCTATTAACATAAATACGTTTTTGTTTGATTTTGAATTGAAAATCGAATAAGAATAGACAACGATGAGTTTAGCTTTTGTTCATCGTTTTGATTCATCTTTTGTTTCGATCTATTTGTTCAGTTTGTGTCTTTAACCGGCTTTAATAAAATGAAGTAAGCACAAAATGTTATCAAATAACGTGCATTTGTTGAAAGTAAAAAAAAAAAAAACAGGAACAATTCCGTTGGGTGTTTTCTCTATCCATATCATTGGATAGAGTGGGACTCAAAATGCATTCTTCATTGAGAATAAAACATTCTTCAATTCCAAGTCACAATTTTTTTCGTAGACAAAAAGATTAAAACGAAACGAAAAACAATGAATTCGTTGAAGAGATGAGCATCGATTGATTCATTTGTCGTTATTATTTCAGTGTTTTACACATTGATCAACTGATCAAACATGTAAACTGTGAAATGGACAAAATTATGTCGGTGCGTTTCTTTTAACTATAGCTGGATGATTACGTGTGATTACTCGCTTACAAAAGTAAACGCACATCGACGTTCAGATGGATCAAAGATACAGTTGGCCTTCGCTTTATTATTTCTTTTTTTTTCCGTGCCCAATGCCCACACACATCGGAGCAGTGCATCAAACTGGCCGAAAAAAAAAAAAATAAAACAAAAATACGGTGCGTATGTTTCAAGTTCCAAATTACTACCGTCAGATGATTTTTATGTGTTGTTACATGCTGCGTATATAATTATCTCGTTTCACATAAAAATCGTTTTTAAAAAAAAAAAGTTGATACGTTCGTGAGATTCCTTCGTCTGGCTATTTGTCATCATCGCGTATTGCATGACCGTACGTGTTAAAATCGAACCAAAATGACAAAAGCGCGAACAGCAACAAAAAAACAAAATAGTCAAATCACAAACGAGCAAAAAAAAAGGAATAGTAACAATTCAACGGCAAACTTTAATATCATTGCTCATGTTTTCTCTTTTTTTCCTTCTTCTTCTTCTCCTTCGTTTGTTGTGCAAACTGCACATTGAAATGTTAATCGAATAGTGTAAAAATGCAAAAAGTAAAGAGCAGAAAAAAAAAGAGTCGTTGAAGAGATTTTTCTGCTTAAAAATCATGGAGACAGAGATTAGCATCACATTTGTAACGGTGCTTGTGAAGAAAGGTGCCGTTGTGGTATTTTGCATACAGCAATGTGCAATTGCAAAGTTCAAAATTGAAATTGCATTAAATGATTTTCAAATGAGAACTGAGCGCACCGAGTTCAAAACATAACGTGACATGAAAAAAAGAATAACGAAGGAAAAAAAAAGAGTCATCGGAGCGCAGTCGAATTGAAATTGCCCCCGCCAATAAGCCATATTATATCCGCGGCGTGAGCAATCGCTCGATTAAAACAATTTTTGAATTGCAATTGTCAAACAAATGCTAAACAAAATTACGATTGATTTGAATATTGTGACGAACTGAATAGCTACTTGAGCCTAGCCTAGCACACTAGTGTGTTAGCGGAGATGTTTAAAATCAAATTGAAAATATCGTCAAACGAGTTTTGTTTTTGTCGACGACCATGTCGATCGATTTATGCGCGGCTGAGTGAAAGAGAGAACAAGATTCATGCGGATTGAACGAGAGAGAGAGAGAGAGAGAGAGAGAGAGAGAGAGAAACCGAGGTGAGAGTGTTGCGGTGCTGAGTCCGAGATTGGCGTTGTGCACATTTGTACCATTTCGTTTTGACGCGTTTAAAAACATCTCACAAAACGAAATTTTTCAATTCAACATTATTACTCTTTCTCTTGTCTCGTATCGCTTTGCTTCGTTTTTTTTATTATTTCATTTCGTTGTGTTTTTTTTCTTCATTTTTTTTTTTGCTTGCTTCAATCTCATTTTCGTGATTACATACACACAATGGAATGTTTACTCAGTGCTTGCGCTCAAGTCTCTTTACATTTATTTTTTTCTTTTCTCGGTTTTGTTTCATTTTACGTACTTAACATTGCCATCATCTCATTTCGATGTGGCTTTTCTCTTTTCGATATATGCGCGGTAGTGTCTTGGACTTTTCAGTTGATGTTGTACAGTTTGTGTGTATTTTTTTGTGTTTTGATTTGTTTTTTTTTTTTTTTTTGCCGTTGTATTTTGTTCATTCGATTCGTGCACGAGTGGCGAATATTGTGATCGGCGCACAGTTGTTACGTCTTATTTTGCTTTTTTTATCATGTTTTTTCTTCTTGCTTAGCGGGTGAAAGCTACTTTCATTATAAACACATAAAAACTGTTTCTGTTCTCTCTCTCTCGTATTGAAAACACATGATAGAAACTAATATGCGCGCGGAATGATGCTTGATCAAATGGAATATGCATCGGCGCAAAGGCCAATACATTCTACAAACGATTAAAAGTGAATAATAAGAATGAGAGAAGAAAAAAATAACACAATCGAAGAAAACAAATCAAAGAAGAGGCGGGAGAGAAGAGAAAAAAAACATTCTTGATGATCTTTATCCGAGAAACATAAACTAATGCTTGCATCAAAGCAATCAATTTGGTGTTTGAACGAAACGAATCGCACACAACGTGTTGTTTCCGTTTTGGTTGTTGATTGCACATTTCATTTCTCTTCTTCTTCTTCTTCTTCTTGTCTTCTTTGTATTTGTCGTACATGAAGTGTGTACACATTTACAATTAATCTTGTATGATGTTATTTTTTTTATTCCGATGTTTGTCTTTTGCTCGCATCAAAAACGCATACAAAATTGGAAGAAAAAATTTGCTCAAAGCACGAGACTTTGATTTATATCACATAGCAATGTGAGGAGTTTTTTTACCAGCAACTCATATCTTGTATTGTAATCATACTGTTTTTATCTGTTTTGCGTTCTTTTTTTTTTATCGTCAAAAACGATATTTATTATATTACAGTGTTTCTTTTCACTTTTGCATGTAAATCATTTTAAGATCATAGACTACAGCAATTTCTCGGGCTTAAGCAATTTTCGAACAGAAAAAAATATGCACAAAAATTATATATTTTCGAAGTGAACACGGTGGAGAAAGTAGCACATTACTGACACCTATTTGTGCGCTTACCATGCACACAAACATAAATAACAAGTATCGAAATGAAAAAAGACAGAGAGAGAAAGAGAGGGAGAAAGAGGGAGAATGAAAAAGAGAAAGAGAGAGAGGGAAAGAGAGAAAGTGATGGAAAGAGGAACAGAGAGAGTGATGGAAAGAGGAAGAGAGTGAGAGCGAGAGAGCGAGAGAAAGAGAGAGAAGGAAAGAGAGAGAGAGGGGAAGAGAGAGAGGGGAAGAGAGAGAGGGAAAGAGAGAGTGATGGAGAGAGATGGAGAGTGTTGGACAGAGAGAGATGGAGAGTAAGAGTCCGAACTGTTGCGTATGACATTTAAATGCGATAAAATGTGCATGTAGACGAATGTAAGCAGTAAATTACCGTTTGTCATTTTCTTGATTACATAAATAAAGTTTCGACGCTATTAATCGTACACACAATCGACATGGCACAAACATGTGAATGCGATATACAGCGGTGGCCATTGCAACAAAATCGAAATGCACAACAAACAGTTGATTTTGTTGCAAGTGGACTTTATGCTACAACAATTTTATTTTATTTTTCATTCTGTAAGTCCAATTCAACTTCCAGCTCAAACGAAATCCCGTTACATCGCAAATGAACAAACATGAGAGCATGAATAAAAAAAATATGATAAATTTGCATTAAACGCACAAGCAGAGCAGAATCTGTAGACAGCTCAACATATTTCAAGGAAAAACATGTAACCAATTCATTTATTGTTTGCAAGTGTTAGGTTTTATAACGACAAAATCAAATTATTAAAGGGCAAATGCAGATCAAACTGAAAGAAAAAAAAAACGCATCCGAGTCGAAAAGAGAATTAGTGTTATTTTGATACATGAAGAATTTGACTGGAACGAACTGGCTTCACACCACACATTTTTATTACGTTTTTTACGCTCTCTTCGTCTCATTCGCTATTTTCTTTGGCTTTCTTTCAAAATAGACGCAAAATAAAATAAAAACTTGTTTACAAAAGCCGTAAACATCTAATGGAGCGATAAATTAATTAAATAAACATTTTGAAGGTCACACACAAAAAAAAAACGATTCGACTTTTTCCCCGCAATAATTACGCGTTTGTAAATGCAAGAAAAAGAAGGAGAAAAATTAATATCATTTTTTTAAAATCTAAATGCCGAAAATAATTTTTTTCGCAAATATTTGTTGAAGTCTCAGTGTAAGCCTTGAGATTCTTGTAAGCGGAAATAACACTCTGTGATGAGAGTCAGAGATGGGGTATAAAGAAAGGGTTAGTGAGCGGGTGTAAGAGATCGCATGAGAAGTATTAAGAAAATGACAGAGAGACTCTCTTAGTGAGATATGGATCGGGAAGGACCTTGAGTTAGACATACACACATCCACAGAGAGAGAGAGAGAGAGAGAGAGAGAGAGAGAGAGAGAGAGATAAAGATTCAGAAAGAGAGAGAGAGAGAAAGAGAGACAAAAGGGGAGGGAAGAGGGAACGGGACAGCGAGAAAGAGAGAGATAAAGATTAAGAGAGGTAGACAAAGAAAAATCAGTAAAAGAAACGATAACAAATCATCTTCATTGTACAGGATGAAGTGTCTTGTGAAATATTTTCGGGATATTGTTATTATTCAACGTTCAATTCCGACAGGATAGCGCGGCAAGTTGGAAGCCATTGTTTTGTCAACATGGTAGCATTTTCTCGCAATTTATAATATATTTGCATTGCCATTGCCCTGTCATACACTATTTACATAATCTCTTCTTGTTGTTGTTGCTCTTGCCACCATAATGTACACATCCAGAAGTTTACTCATTTTTCAGCGAAATTATAAGTTTGGTTCTCTTGTTCATATCTTTCTTCATTTTCCTTCTACGTCTTCCAATTTGTGTGCTCAGCATTCTACTTCCGATGCAAAAAAAAAATCTTAAGCGCTGCACAAAATTGTATGTTGTCAGTAAGCCAAAAATGATTTATCATAAGTAGACAAGCGAATGCAAAAAAGAAAACGAACAACGAACTTATCTCATTTATTGCAATGAGGCGCACTTTCGAAAATTGTGGCACGAAGCAAAGAAGAGAAACAAAATATTGCATCTCAACTTGCAAATGAAGGTTTTAATTAGTTAAATGCTGTACTTCAAACTAGTAAAATGATCGCTTATTGGGTCATTTGGATGAAATGAAATGGAATGAACGAGAACCGAGATACAGATTGAAAGATAACATTTTCTCAATAAATGAGTGTCGGGTTTGGTTTTTTTTTTTTTTTTTTTTTCTGTTTGAAATTCTAACGGGAGCAACATAGTTTATGCAAATAAATTATGCATTCGAGCATTGATTCAATCTGTGTGATTATTGAATTCCAATTCGATGACGATTTTAAACGATTGACTTGACTTAAATTTAACGTTTAAACGATTTATTCACACAAAATCAAAATGCGTTTCATTTTCGAGCAAAACACACAAAAAAAAAAAGAACACACAGTTTGATCTCGATGTTTTAACATGCAATTTCCATTTGCAATTTTACTAAATGGGAAAATAACATCGTAATAACAGCCTTATGATGTGCAGTATATTATTATTAGCTCATTTTATAGTCGAAAAATCATGGAGCGCAGTCAATATGCTTGGTAAAGGCAATAAAAATGGAAAGAAATCCATTGCGTGTTTGGCATATTTACGATTTTCTAGAGAAAAGAGAAAATTTTTTTGTTTGAAATTGTATTGAAAATCGACGAAATGTCCTTAAACGTCCGCTGCATACGATTCCATTGCCAATATATTCTAATCGGTCTCCTTGAGACGTTCTCCATGCTCTTTTTCTTTTTGTGCGTAATTCTTTTTTCTTAATTTGAAACGTTCTCTATGCCTTTTTCTGCCATTTCTTCGTTCTTAACTTACAGAATGACAAGAATTTAAATTGAAACTTCATCTTTGAATCTCAAAATAAAATGCGATTAGATGCATTTGCATGTTGGTTTTTTTTCCCAATATAAAGCACAATAGACATGAAATGTCCAAATTAAATTCCATTGAAAAGGTGAAAAATATGTAAAATCATTTTATTGAATCAAATAAAATCTCATGATCAAAAGACTAAGCACTAAGCACTAACACACACACACACACACACATACACATGAAAAAAAAGAACAAAACTGAAAATTGAATCACATTTCTAAATGTGTCGCATCAATGCGTTGAACAAACAAATCTAAACAATACAACAGCCACGCAACAAAACAGCCAGCATCATTCTGTGTGCATGAATTGTTCAATGAATAACAAAAGAGCGGCTGAATGAAACTTGGGCAAAAGTGAGAAAGCGGAAAATCAATTGAAAAAAAAAACGGTGACTAATTGAGCATCTCTCTAGCTACATTTAGAGGTTAACGGTATATATATGTATAGAGATCTATTGTATTGTTCACATCGATGATAATTCGTTCCTGAATTGAGGGCGAAATGATCAAAAAGAACAGTTTGAAGAGTGTTACGCATCGCGTGCATATTGTGAATGATCATGAATGGATGTTGTAGTGGCGATAAAAAGTCATCAGAATAAGTCAGTCATTTACCTTGGTAATGCAATGAGATATGCAAATGGAAGAGATGGGCATGTGGAAGTATAGTTTTAAGTAGTGAGAAAAGTTGCGACAAATTGATGCGCATCAACATGTATGCAATAGCAAATGGAAGGCTTAATTTGTAAAATGCAAAAAGCCATGCGAAGTGAATGGATTTTAAACTTTGCAATAAATGTAATATTTCATTGTGAGTTCAATTAGAGTGTGTGTCTGGAGTAGACATTTTTTTTTTTCTTTTTTTTCTTTTTTTTTCCCGCCTCTTCGTTTTAATAAAAATTTCGGTGCAGTTACCTCTGAGTAATTGTGCGGCAAAGAACATATCCTTCAAGTATGGTGTAAAAAGGTTAAACGGTGTATAATGTTGAGCGGCTGCAGCAGCAGCTAGAAAACCATTTCGTGCTGTTTCAACAGTTGCGGCCGCATTTGGTACGCTTGACGATAAAAACTTTTCAATATTGTACACTTTTTTCGATGAATTTTCTGAACTGTTTTGGCTGTTCACATCGGCAGTGTTCTGTGTTCTTGCTGATGATGTGGATGAACTCATGCGTTGTTTAAATACTTTACTCTTATCGCTAAGAATGTCACCATTATTCTTACTTTCCATTCCATTCTTGACATAACTGTTGGCACTTTTGCCATTGCTCGTACTATTGTTGTTACATTCAGTCGAGATTATATTCTTCAGTTGAGCATTTTCACACAATTTAAAGGCTTTCATTTCTTCTTTCATTTTCTTTTTATTTTCGTTATCGTTTCGTTTCGTTATATTTCTTTCCTTCTTTCTTTCTTTCTTTCTTTCTTTCTTTCTTTCTTTCTTTTTTTTCAATTTGCTTCGGTTTTAATATGGTAAAATATAATCAAAACTGTCGCTAAATATCTGATATTGTTGATTTAAATTCTTCTTAATGGCTTTATTCAATCACGTTTCAATTGATCTAATTCACGTGACATTTATCACAGACAATTTTCAAAACTTTTTCTTTCTATTTAAACAAAGATCTTTTATTTTTCTTCTGTCTTTTTTTTTATTTGTTTCTCAATATTTAAGAGCACTTTTCGATTCGGTTTGTCAATGATTTTTTTTTTTATTTTTTTTTTTGCTTTCTTTCTTTTAATTTAATCAAGAAATAAAGTTCAGGAAAAAAATAAGTAAATAAATAAAAAAAAAAAAATAAACAGTGTCTTGCAAACATAAATTACATTTTGTCTCTTTGCATTTTGAAAAACAAAAAAAAAAACTTTTCTTCTTTTCACAGATGATAAATTCACAAAGTTATGCACATTTCATGGCATTAGTTTCCTTTTAATATTCCATATGAATTGATGCATCATTTTACATTCAAGTGGATAATGTCAACAATTTAATATCGTTCCGATGAATACATTCTGTAAAATTGAAATGAAAGAGAGATAGAGAGAGATAGAGAGAGAAAGAGAAAAAAAATTGAGAATAAGATGCGTTTGAAACATAGCTCAAAAGCCATCAAACTCAAGCCCATTGTAAACATAGTAGAAATTGATGTCAAATCTTTTCATATTACTTTCTGCCGCGCAAGCAAATCAACATTACTTCAAAATATGCTATGGAAAATGTATTCTTTTGATGATTCTTCTCTCATAGTCCACACACACTAACTAATGCCATATTTTCTATCTGCCATAGAGAATGAAATTTCAATTGAAAATAGCTCTCTTTTAATAAATATGAACTTCACATCTAAAAGAAAATAGTTATCTCCAGTAACTAATAAACAATTAAGTTTTATGTTGGAAAATAAAAAATCAGTGAAAAAGTCATAATATCTTCATATTGTGAAATTTGATGAAGATCTTTTTCTGCTCTCTTTTTCTAAATATTAGAGAGAACGCAAATGACATTGGTTGTCAACTAGTGCTCAGCCAGTTGATTATGCATATTTAAATGGGTCAACATTCGAGAAAAAAAATGCAAGCGTATGTGCTTTCAATATGCAATCCAATTCATAATGTGGCAGCTTTCCACTATCACCAATAGCAACACAGAGAAAATTGTTGAAATTCTACATCCCAACAGCTATTTTCATTTCGTTATAAATGGATTAAACTTTATTATATAAACAAACTAATAGTATTCACATGTTTTTAAATTTTTTTAAATTTTTGCAAACCATTGCAATATTTTCCAGTGTACAGCAGATAAAATTGTCATTAAACCAGAGGCAAACTGTTTCGGATAGAGAAACAAAAATGATGAGAGAAAGAGAGAGAGAGAGATAGAGAGGGAGATGGGTGTAAAAGAGAATACGAAAAAGAGAGATATTTGAAAATGACATAACTGTGTACATCCTTGACGTGTAATTTCCTATCCAGTTAACTTGAGCAGTGAGATTTTAGATAGTGGTTTGCTAACGCTAGTATCCAACAAGTAATGATCATACAGTTTATCCCTCTTGATCATTTTCATTTGCTATTGTTTTTTATTTTCTTCATTTTTTTTTTTTTTTTTTGGAAAGGCTCCGATGGAAGTTGATGACTTTCAAGATAAACAAAATTCGCTATGTTCGTGCGTCACACATAATTAAATGTCGTTGGTTGTTTTTTTTTCTTCGTTTGAACGTTATTTTTCGTAACGAAAATCGGTTTTTAATTCAAAAAAGAATGAAACAAAAAAACGTTAAACCGATTGCATCAAAATGAATGAGCGTCAACGAGATTAATTTTCAACCTCAAATGGTTACAGTTCAACATTGTCATCCTTGATGTCATGCACAAACTGAATATTCCTTGCAAATCAACACAAGCAACAAACAGTAGCAAAAGCAACAGCAACAGCAACAAAACTAGCAGGCATTGCGAGAACTGGCTCTCACTCTTTCTCCATTTGCTTTTCCACTTTTTCGCATGTGCAATGTCATTGATTCTGTTCTAGTTTTGTCGGTCATTTGAACTGACTGTGTGATGATGACGATGTTTATTATTATTATTGTTGAAGTGAATGCAATCAGGTCAAATCTATTATGAGCGCGCTGTGCTTTCGCCTGGCAAATGCTACTTCACATCGTGTGTGTGTGTGTGACTCTAACTCTCTCTCTCTCTCTCTGTGTGTGTGCATGTCTATCGCTCCCTCTCTCTCTTTGTGTGTGTGTTTGTGAGTGTGCAAAACGAGAAGATATAGAAGAAAAAATGACTGTACTGAATGTGAACTGTACACAGAGCATGCAGATTCATTATTTCGTATCGAACGTGTCGATGGTGTTGTTGTTGTATTATTTCCCGCAAACAAGGAGATTAAATTTGATGCCATTGACTCTCTAATAATCTGTGGCTGATGCAGTGGTAAAACTTTGCCCAATATTATGTACATTAAGCACAGTACCATAACTGCACACTGTCCAATACACTTCATATTTAAATATGAACAAAGAAAACCAGAAAGAAAGAAAAAAAAAAAAACAATGAACGATGGAGAGGAAAATTTCACCCAAAAATGGAGAGAAAAAAAGTGATTCAAAAAATGACCAGAAATTTCATTTAGTTCAAAATGTTAAACGAGTCATTGTAATATGGTGAACGTGTGCCTGCAACAAACAAACCATTTAAAAAAATATATTCATAATTGATAGGGACCATAATTATTTATTAAAGTTAAGAAGGGCGTTCCATAAAGAAAACCTCATTGATAGAGTAAACGAGAAATTATTGACGAGAGCATCGACGATGCAAGAAAGAGTGTTGGCAATGAAGCAATTTAATGTCCATGTTGTTTACACATTGTAATATAAAAAAAACGAAGTCACGTAAGCGAGTTACTTTGTAAAGTGTAAACACAATTCACGAATGATTTTTGCTTTGTTTATTCTTGTTGGTGGTTCGATGGTCTCTGTGTATTTTTTTTTTCTTTCTGTTTAGTCATTTACCGTTCATTATCTTAACGTAATATGGTCGCGAATGATGTTGGTCGGTTTCATTTACGAAAGTATTAAAATATTGCCAATTCATGATGAAAGTTTCATGAGCCGCATTGCCACCATCATCATTATCATCATCAACAACAACAACAACAACAACAATAACATCGAAATAATAATTGGCAGAAAAATTCGGCTTGAATACCAAATCTGTACTATTCATCTTCGCATTATTACTAATAGCTGTGGTTAAATGGAATTTTTGCGGTTAAATCAATTTCACATATTTTTTCCTTTATTTTTTTTTCGTTATTTACCGCACAATATTTTCTCACCATTTCTCTGTCGCTCTCTTGGGTGAACAATTCTGAAAATGGAAACATATGGACAGCTGAGCAATCAATAAATTGCATAGCAACAGACAGTTTATTGGTTTGACAGAAACGAAAAAGAGAGAGAAAGAGAAAGAGAAAGAAAGAGAGAAGAGAGAGAGAGAGAGAGAGAGGCCGAGTGTATGTGCGAATAACATACGCTCAATTTAATATTAATGTAATCTGACGAAAGAGTTCATAATAAGTAACACAATGTAACAATCAATGCGCGCACATTGGCCACACGATTTTGATTGCGTAACCACTGTGCGGTGTATAGATTTCATTCTCTTTAAATGGTCACATAACAAAATAGATATTTGAATATCTTTCGCTCTTTCTCTCGTTGTGTTGACAACTTCCCCATTTTTGTATTCAAAAGCTGCGGTTTGTTTTATTCAAAAAAACGACAACAGCATGTGCTGCCAAATGCAAACCAATGATAAACAATACACATTGATCAATGTTCAATGCTTAATGCTCAATGGACGTGCCACATCGCATCAATTCATCGTTCTCAGTTGAAAAAGACAAATTTTTCACTTCCTTCATGTCATGAATACAATTCTCTTTCAATATATCCTATTTTGTGTTTTTTCGTTTCGTTTTTTATTTTCTCATGAAATTTTGGTGCGAATAATGTGGAAAATTTCAATTGCATTTTCACCCATAAATTTATTTATTTGAGTTACAAAAGTCAAACAAAGCACGTTTTATTTTGAAATTCATGGTAGAAAAGTTGGTGAATGTGGATTTTAAAAACAATATATATATAC
This sequence comes from Resseliella maxima, assembly GCA_029041755.1. Classification (NCBI taxonomy): domain Eukaryota; kingdom Metazoa; phylum Arthropoda; class Insecta; order Diptera; family Cecidomyiidae; genus Resseliella; species Resseliella maxima. Next base: position 343,472 of record JAQOWM010000635.1, on the reverse strand, counting down.
AACTTATACACTTAGTCAAAAGATAAATCTCTGGCGGTTGCAAATGCAATCCTAGCATAATAGCTCAACAGGTTGAACCACACAAATCATTCCGCAAGGACTTTTACTTCTTGTACGAAAGAAGAACAAGAAGATTATGAAAAAGAAGAAGACGAAGAAGACGAAGAAGAGAAGAAGACGAAGAAGAATAAGATGGAGAAAATGGAAATGAAGTTAAAGTAACACATAATATGTACAATATGAAATTTTGCAAAATCTTGAGATTTATCATTCATTTGGAGAAATAAAAAATCCATTTAAATTCTTCAGTTAATCTGCTTTGCATCTGGGTCAATATGATATGTCATGCCATTTTCCATGAATTACGAAAAAAATTAATGTAATTACTTTAAATGACAAATTTTGCATAAAAAGAGAGAGAGAGAGAGAGAGAGAGGGAGAGGGAGAGCGAAGAAAAAAAAAATGTGCGGAGCAAATAATCAGCATGAAAAGCCGCTGGGAGCTGTTAAGTTCACGAAATTCAAGCAAAGACCATGAATGGCTTGGACATATCGTCAAATAATTCAACGGTTTCATATTGTGCATTATTTACAATACTGTGTGCCGTTTTATTCCTTTTTCTTTTCTTTTCTTTTCTTTTCTTCTTCTTCTCGGTTTTCTTTTTATTTTTCTTTTAACTCGTTTCGATTTGGCATTCACGAATTCAATGAGATGCGATGAACGGTATTGTAATATTCGAATATGAACACTTTTTAAAAGTTGATTTACCAGATGTTACCAATATTGTTTCTTCATATGAATATATAGTATACAATTTTGCGAGATGGCAAAATCGAAAGAAAAAACAAAACCTTATCGCATGTTGTGCACACTGCAATTTGTGTATATTTTCATTGCATTCGTATGTGGCACATGTAATATGGTTTTGCGCAAATATGAGAAATAAAAGAATCGCAGAAAATGTATGAAAAAAAAAATATATATATGGTCAATTAATGGTAAAATGACACAAAAAACGCAGACACATTTTTTTGCGTATAAATTTTTATTTTTTTCTTTTTCTCTCAAAATTGGCGCTCTTTGTCTGCAACCATTTCATGAATATCGATATGTAATTCAGTATTTTCGTTACTCCATGCTGTCTGCTTTGTTCAATATCATTGAAAATGTTTAAAGTGGTTTTCATTGGATGTTCATCACATTAAAGCCACAAAATTCATCACTGGCTTTGTGTACGACGAACAAAGAGTAAACGAAAAAAAAAAATTGTTTTTTTTCTCGGATGTTTTTTTTTTATGGGTTTGCAAATCTTATTGTTGCAAAACTTTTCTGATATCCTGGACTTCGTAAGTCAGTCCTCACTAGATTTACTGTTTTTGACTGAAATAATTTTAATGAAATGGTATTTAAATTGGATTTACCATTCAGACAACATGGAAAAGTTAGATCAACTTTTCATGACTTATTCTCACAATTGTCATAAAATCGATAAATGGATTTGTTCACAAATTTATCGATTTTCTTGTTAAAAAACATAGACACACATTATATCATCTATTTTTGTATTTCTATTGTGTATGAAAAAATTCTGCTCAATCAAGATTATGACTAATGAATGCGAACAAAGCTGGGAGAATTAATGAGAAAAATGAGTGAGAATCATTTAGAAAGAGAGAAAGAAAGAGAAAAAGGGAGGTGATAAAGGGAAAGAGAAAAAGGGAGATGTAGATAAATGGAGTGCCAGAGAGTGAAAAAAATAATCGATAAGGATGAATAGAAAGGAACAATGAAACAGAATATACTGCAGACATCGCGCAATTATTTTGTGTCATAATTTTTCTCTCTCTTTCTCTCTCTCTCTCTCTCTCTCTCTCTCTCTATCTCTCTCTCTCTTTCTCTCTCTCTGTCTAATTCCAATGCTCTCTTGTTCTCTGTCATTTTTCTCCACAGAATATCTAAATGAGATAACAACCGCCGCGGCATACTGTGTGCCACTGACATATCAATAATTTTCCCATTTTGTGTTAATATCTTGGAATCAGCAATTAATATTTTATACGGCGATGATTGTGTGAATGTAATGGTGTGAATGTGGTATTTAAACGACGATGGGCATCGAAATGACTGCAACGGAAACAATTGATAAAAATATACAAATGACAATGAGAGATGCGAATGTGCTAATCGATTGTTTATAACCGGCGATGGTTAGATAAATGTTGAATTGAATTGTCATATCGAAAATGTCATTTTGGTGGCATTTCCTGAATAGAACCACATCATTGCAAAATGATGCAATATCATAATACTGTCTATTGTTTTGAAATAGAAATTACGTATTTAGCGCCGGCAATTATTTAAAATTACTTCACAAACTTGTCACAATCGAGTGACAAGAATTTTTGTGTACTCGATTCAATGTCGTAATTGCGCTGCAAAATGCTGATATATAAAAAAAAAAATCAACTTTGTGAAAAGCATTAAAAAACACTCTCATTCGATAATAATCGTCGAATGTTCTATGCAAATACAAAATCATCGGAGATATAAAATGAAGAAATATAATTCTTGTTTAATTTATGCAATTCTAAATGAATACAACATTTTATAGCTCACACAGTGTTCGAGTGGACGGCTGAGGATGTTTCATTTAAGCGCCTTTTCTTCTTTTAATCTCAAGATAGCAAAGTCTCAACCCATGCGAAAAACCATTTTTTACTATCTATTTTTACATTGTATAATCGTTTAAACGTATTTCGCTGTTGTTTTTCAACACACCGACAATCAGACGATTTAACGTGTACGCGCGGTGATGCGATCAGAAGAAATAGCAAAAAAAAAAAAGAGAGAAAAAACATTCGCTTTCAAGCATTTATTGAAGAATTATGCAAAAATATTATTGATTTGATTTACATCGTTTTGATTCGCTCATCTAGTCTAGGCAGAAGAACATTGAGTGTAAATGATATATCTCTAATTTGTATGCCAATCCGTATGCATATTTCTTTTCGAAATATATCCATTTTAATATTAATTTATTTTGTCATTTGCCGAATGAATATTTTGTTTGATAGACAAACACCGCGTGCGCTTGTTCACGATCGTTGCGCTAATTTATTGAAATATGTAAAGCGAGTCTCAAGCGTAATGTGCTTGAAATTCATTTTTGGAGCTTCATTTACGTCATATTATTTGCAAATATAAATTTCGTGTGTTCGGAGACGTCACATTAGCAGAACAAAAAAAAAAAAAAAAAAAAAAAAAACAGAGGCGAAAACGAAAAAAATCTTTTTTAGCTTCCTAATAATTTCAATTTGATATGAAGAAATTTAGAAGCAGTTTTTGTTTTGTTTCAGTTGCCAACGCGCTTCATACGACAGAAATATATTCTAAATATTCGTATTATTTTTTATTCTCATCTATAAATTCTGAAAAGTAATCGCACGATATCACATTTTCATTGCAAAATGATATTGCAATTGACGTGCATCCACATCATCATCATCATTGCCAATACCAACAATTTCAATTCAATGAACCGAATGCAAGCAATTCAACTATAAGCTAGTTCATTCAATAAATCTTGACACAAATGGCATACATTCATGCAACGTGATTATGAACAAAGAGCGTCGTTACTTTCTTCATATGTGAAAACAAAAATTGTCATCACATTTTTCCTTCGATTTAATTCGAATTGACGCACATACATGATTTGGCGCTCACATTTACATCAGACTATTTTATTATTTTATTTCACAAGAAATTTTCTTATTGCCTATGACAATTTCAAGTTTGAATCAATCGGCTCGATGTTCGAACGCAGATAAAGATTGAAAGCGAGAAGGCGAGAGAATTCGAAAGAAAGAGAGAGAAAGAGGGAAAGAGAGAGAGAAAGAGATAGTGAGAGAGAGATAGAGAGAGTGAGATAGAGAGAGTGAGAGAGAGAGTGAGAGAGAGGGAAAGAGATAGTGAGAGAGAGAGATCAAAAGAGCCAAAGAGAGTGGAAAAGAGACAGTAAAAGGAAGAGCGTATAACGATTTTCTTGATTTGGTCCAAACCAATTTCCGTTGTTGACTAATTTGGTTTTGAGGTTTTTAGAATTTTAAATATTAAAAGGAAAAACCCGAATGTTATGTTCGTGCTCACATAGCGGCATTGAACATTTTACGATTGTAAATGAAAGAAAAAAAGAAAGGTTCGTTGTAAATGCTTGAAGAAAAAAGTTGGTGATCAATCTTCGAAATTTATGTGTTTAATTCTCTTATTGAATCGATTGAATGCATTCATGCAAATGTACAGTTAACACATTTGATACAAATCACTGCGGTGCATCAAATGGTTTGCTGTGAATTTTCACAAAATTCCGAGATACTTTTCGAGATTAGATGAAATAAGAAATGTCAGAAATTCCGCTTTCGAAAAGTAAGACAAAATTCTTTGAAAAAAAGGGGAAAAAAAAGCTTTAAATAAATGATTGTAAAATAGTTGATTCGAAATCGTCGAAATGTAAAGAAAAATTTTTATCTTTTATAATTGATTTGGAAAATTGACTGGATGCATAAGTGCTAATTATCGGGTGTTTAATCATCGAAAAGAATTGGCATTTCGATTGGCAAACACTTATTACCATCGTATCGTAATTTTATCTCTTCAACCAGTTTGATACAGGTGCCGCTGCTGCCGCTGCTGCCGCTGCTGCCGCTGCTGTCTTGTCAATGCTTTGAGTTGTTGGTTTTTTGCCGCAAAAACGAGAAGCATATTTTTAACGGTGCTAATACATGTAATTATTCCGTTAGTTATAACAAAAATGTTTTTTTTTTTCTTTCAATAAATCGTACAAAACATTTTGTCGATTTGTACAACAAATCGTATGAACTCCGAACCAATCGCTTGCTCAAGTGGTGATTTAAAAATTGTTTCATTGAATTGCGCCATGCATATTCAATTGAAACGAAATGAAATAGAATGGAATGGAGTGGTACCAAAGTGTGTTTTGGATCTTTCTACATCTCTCTCTCTCTCTCTCTCTCTCTCTCTCTCTCTCTCTCCTTCTTTCTCTTCTTCGCTCTTTCTATCTTTTTATCTCTCTCTCTCTTTTTCCCATTTGTTCCCTTTCTTTCTCCCCTTCTCTCGTTCAGTAGCTCTCTTTTACTCTATCTCCCTCATTCTGTTTTCCCATTAATCTTTTTTCTTTTATTTATTTATCTTTTTCGTGCATTTCCAGTTGTGTTCATAAAATATTTACGTGCAGTTGAAATGAAATCTATTGAGAATGAAATATGTTGCACGGAATCAACCGATAGATACGATTCCATTTAATACAGAAGCCGGCAGAGATACAGAATACGAGAAAATATGGTTTAGAATTTTATATTCGTTGTTGTTGTTGTTGTTGTTTCTCATCAATTTTTCTGTATTATGGCGTGTGTTGTGTTGACATTGTCATATTTATTTGGATTTTTTTTTTTTACTATGCGCTTCAACTAAAATGACACATAATTGGATGCTGTTACTGGTGTTTGCTTGAAAATACGTTGCACATGTATATTCATTGAATATTATTCATAGACTTGTATGTACAAAATATATGCCGTTTGAGAAAAGAAATGAAGCGCAATCGACATGAATTCTCGATATATGTATTGAAATGTTGAAACAGAATAGAATTAGAGAGCGAGGTGATGGGAAAGAGGGAGAGAGAGAGCGAAAGGGCGAGAGAGCGAGAAAGAGAGATAGAGAGAGAGAAAGAGAGAGAGCCAGAAAAAGCGAGAAAAAAAACGAGAAAAACAAAATAAAAAATCTATCAGAATTATTTCGAGCTCAATCGTCGCACAGTACAGTAAAGTACTTTAGTTTTATTTGTGAATAAACATGCACTGTCGATTTGTGCCAGTTGTAAGTGTATTTCTGTTAATGCGACAACAATTCAGCAACAAGCGTGCATATGTAAAAACAAGTCGAAATGAATGCGATAGAGAGAGAGAGAGGGGGGGGGGGGGGGGTAAAGAGAACAAAAAAAAAACCATACAGAAAACAGCGAACTAGTTCAAAATAAAAGAAGAAATAAATATGTATTGCAGTCAGTTGAGTGGATACATTGTTAGCGCGTTGTGTTCATTTCGTTTAAGTTGATTTCTAGACTTCATTCGATCGGATTGCGCTTTATGCTCATGTGGCATGAGTTGTCATCGTGGTAAATTGTGTTCGGTTGTCATCAACATGTTCAATCAATCGATGGATGACGTTGCAAATTCCATCGGATTATCACCCAACTCAAAGCCATGCTAAGCCAATGCCAAACAATTAAACGATCAAAACGTTTTGCTCAACATTAACAATGACTATTGAAGATGAACATGTCTCGATAAATTTTAAAGTGATATTTATTCGAGCATTTCCATATTCGTCTGCGAGATAAGCAATGCGTTTTTCTTTTTGTTTCGTTCATTGGAATTTGCTTATTTTTCATCATTGTTAACATTTCGATTTCAATTTATTCACTTCGTTCAATGTTTATTTGCATTATTTGCGAACAGCAGCATATAGTCCAGTATTAGCAGACAACGAACCAATGGCTACGTGCTTGAAGCGCGTGATTCGGATACATCAACAAATGAACATTAGCCCCGTTCAATAATTACGAATAAAAATACAAACGGCAAAACGCAAAAATGAAAACGACGTGCAGAAGTAGCAGTAACAATAACGACAATCGTCACTCGAAAACAATTAAAATTACGTGTATGCCTCTAAAAAAAACTTTTTTTTTTGAACTAATATCGAGCAGCTTTTTGTTCTTTTCAATGCGCGTCCGAAGCATTTGTTTCGCTGCACATATTTGTGCTGCTCGAGTCGAGAGTTTGCCTCGTTCATTGTTTTTTTTTTTTTTTTTTTTCATTTTGTTATATTTCAGTTTGATGTTGGTTTTGTGTGTCGTTTTTTTTATTCGCTTTGTTCTCTTTCTGTTCTTTTATTGCTTGCATTGTCGATCTACTACTTGTATTTGAGTGCATGCAAATGTGACCGTGCGCGCGCATACTTGAAATCGACAAGTTGTTCTTATTTGTATGTATCTACGCCTAACTCATAAACTTTTGCTTCATGTGTAATCGGATGAACGTTTACACCGAAAAAAAAAGGTGCATTTTATTTCATTTCAATGTGCGTCTTTTTCATGTGTCATTTAATGGAAACAATTTATGTCTAATTTGCGGCGATGCGTGTTTCTGCCACCACACCGAATGTGTCTTTCCACAAACACTCAATCTTTGTTTTGCCCCGTTTGTGAGCAATCTTCTACACCATTACATATCGAGTCTTTCTTTCTTTCTCGCACTCTCTTCACTTCTCTTTCTCTTTCTCTTTCTCCTTCTCTTTCTCTTTCTCTTTCTCTTTCTCTTTCTCTTTCTCTTTTTCTTTTTCTTTCTCTTTCTCGTCTCTAATCTCTTTCATTTCTCTAGTTTCTTGGTTTTGCGTCTCTGAAAGAATTCTCGAAATAAACTCGTTTACTTCTTTCTCCGCTCGGGAAAAAAAGGAATGATATTTATAGCGAGTGTCGCATGATTTACAATCAGCTCATTTGCCATAAATTTCACACTTTTAGGTGCATCGATTGGTCTCTCTCTCTTTCTCTCTCTCTCTCTCTCTCATTCTATGTGTGTGTAGATGCGACTAGAATATCAATTTGTGTATGCCAAATGCTCACTATTTGGTGTTCAATGCATGTTTAAGTAGAAAAGCAGGAAATGCACATACAAATACAAGTCATCATCTTAATATGCAGACGGATTAACTGTAAAGCGAATAATTGTCGAAGCTATTTACTCGAAAATTTCCTCAAAGTAGTTCGACAGCTTAAATCACTTTATGATCAACAAACTGGAAATTAAATTCATTTACTCAATGCGTGAATCTCCAAAGTGTGTTGAATTTCATAAGTTGTTTTCAAGTTTTAATGCCACACACACACACACACACACATACACACTTGCAAAAATTGCTGCTGCTGTTGCCGCTGTGCAATAAATATACACATTGAAATGCTCAGATGTAGCAGCAGCAGCAGCAGCAGCAGCATCGAAATACACACATATTTTCACATCAAAGTCATTTCATTATAAGCAAAATGAAGGAATATCAAGTAATAAAATTATCACATTATCCCAATTGGCTTGTCTTCGGTACTTCAGAATAACGATAAAAGTTTTGCTCGCTATGGGTTTGTGTACGTGTTTTTGTTTACATCGGCGTGACTTTTCAAATAACTTTCATTGCATTTAAGGTATCGTTATTTTGTTGTATTTTAAATGCGGAAAAAGTGCTGTAAAATTCATTAAAATATTCTACATCTTTTACTTCAATTGAGTTGCATCGAATCGAGTGGGGAAAAAGTTTACTATCAATTTTTGTGTGAATATAAAATGTTTCATATCGTTGAAACAAGCCAAATAAACTTTGTGTGATTTTAGTTCCCGTTTTTCGCTGAATGTGCGGGAAAAAAAAGAACAGAGTGCGAAAAAGTTCAAACTATTTTCACTCGAAGTGTACTTGGAGTACATTTAATTTTGATAAACTTTTAACCAACATTAAAGTAAAGTAATGCGAACATAAAAAAAAAAAATGAACAACTTCATCGAGAATTTTCGCGGTTTTTCAATCGACCACCAATTTTGATATTCGATAAATTAATTAATTGACTCTATCGGTTCTCGGATAAAAAATATAGAACACAACCCGGAATAATCTTTTGAATATTTTATCAGTTTTGGTGCAATTAAGAACGAATCCAGCTTTTGTTTTGATTACCAACGGATAATGCGCTCTAGTTTCGCAGTACTTTGTTTGAATATTTCATGTTTGAATGTGAGAAAATCCAGTGGTTTGGCAAACTTTGATACAAATCGTTTTCAGCTGAAGCAATTCCATCATCAAATATAGACTAAATATTGAAAGTAATTCAAAATGATCAAAAACAAATGCGATTTACCAAACAGCAAAAGAAGCCAATGAAATTTATCAAAAGTTCTATTTCTAAACCAATGAAGTTAATCGAAAGCAATAGAAACCAATAGAGGATTTATTCAATTCAATGCAATGCAATGCAACGGGAATTCCAACCCAATGCAATAAAATACTTGATTATTGATTGAAGCCAAAACAGTAGCATACATACCAAAAATTGTTATGAACTTGCAGTGTTATAACTTCGATACAATCCCATGGTAGGAATTTTCATTAACCGCAAATAATAAGTAATTTAATATGATATAAAATAATAAAATGTATAATTTGTTGATTTAAAAGTGGCGATTATGTTCGATCGCATGGAAAAGTATCGTGAAGTTGAAGGTTGCAATAGGAGGATCAAACAAACGATACGAACGAATAAACGAATGAAATAAAAAAAAAAAAAACTAATTAAAATTAAAGCAATTGATACAGCACAGAGTGAAATAAATAAAAATATATGAATATGGAAGAGAGGAATAAAACCGCGAAGGTTACAATGTAAAACACAAAAGTACCCCATGCTCAATTTATGAATATACACACACCACATGAATTTTAATAAATATATTATGCGATGAAAACAAAACAATTTAATTGGAGAGAGAGAAGAAAAAATGAAAAAATGAAAAAAAGAAATGAAAGAGAGACAAAGGCAGAGAGGTAGTGAGAGAGAAAGAGACAGTGAAGTGTTTAGTGTTTTATGCAACTTTTTTTTCGCTGTTAATATGCAATTAGAGTGGAGAGAAGCATATGCACAATACATTGTTGTCTAGTTCTGTATTATTATAGTTTGTATCATGGCTTTTTATGTTCTTTTCAAAACTGCGTGTTTATATGCACGGGAACAAACATTCGAAAAGACCGCGAAACACACAAAAATTAGTTTTAAAACTAATTTTTTTTTTCTCAAAATGCAAACGATATATATCATTTCGCTTGTTCAAGTTCAAAAGTTGAATTTGAATGTGTTTTTTTCTTTTTGCATACAGAAAAATTTTCTTTAACAAGTGCAGGTTTTGAAGTGGAAGTTCAATTTGAATGCACTGTTTCTTTGGCCTTTTTTTTTGGGCAAACCAACGCAATACAATTTACGGAAATGCGATTTTGTTTTCTCAGAAAAGAAACGAGTGCCCCGAGCTAGTGTTATTATAATAAAATGATATACTTATTTACCATTGATTCCATTGAATCATTCATCATTCTACACATATTGAAGATTTCAATTTTCATTGTAGGCACGAGATCCATTTACAATGAAAATATATTTCTTTATTTTCTTGTCGAATCATTGTGGTTGTGTTGATAATTAATAAAAAATTAACAGCATGCAAGCGTGTAATGGAATTGTGGAATGTGCCGAAAATTGGCGTTAGGCAACTGTTTTTTTCTTTCCGTCCATCTTCCTTTTTCGATGAGTATGACGTAACAATTCTATTTTTTTTTTTTCTTTTTTTTTTCAAAGAAAATAATTCTCGGCAATACAATGAGGCTTAACGTAAAATAAACCATTAGACTTTGAGTGAAAAAAAAAATTAAGGCACAAACATACAAATGCATTTAATACGCATGATAGAGAAAAGAGTGAGAGAAAAAAACGGCAGGTGTTGATCGAAGCAAGACTAATACGGAGATGGGCTTGGGCAAAACTACCAAAAAAAGAAAAAAAAATTTTTTTGTTGAATGAGAAACCAGTAGTATTATCGAATTGAATGAGAGAATCAAAGTGGTGAAACTGAGAAAGACAGACAAAGACGAATAAAGAGCACATACGCAAAGAAAAGAGGAGAGAAAAAGTGCCGAAAAAAGGAAATGTCAATAATATGCTTCTTTTTTTTTCTACGCAATTTAATTTTTCTTCCCTGCTTGTTGTTCATTCAAGTCCTGGCTGGCATTGTGCATTGATGTTGGTCTTTACGGTTTTATTCTTTATATACACGAGACGCTTACTGCTTGTTTGCAAAGGCCTTTGTTCCAATATATCAAAAACCAAATGGAACAAAAACGAATGAAAGAGGTTTTTAAGAATGAAAAAAAAAAAAAAAAAGAAAACGAAACTAAATACTTATACGGAATAACGACGATAAATTTTGAAATTGGCGCCCGATATTTGAACGATAACTTACACATTGCATTAAAATTAATGCTCGATACAGTGTGTGAGATATTTCATTTTCGCATTTTCACAAAATCTCCATTACCAACAACAAATCGATCGAGTAAGAACCGCTTTGAACAGCAAACAGAAAATTCAAGAAGAAAATAACGACAAACGAATAAAACACAATCAATGCACGAACAAAACAGCAGAATAATCAACTCGCTTTACGTGAATGCAATATACACCATAAACCGTGTAAATATTTATTATTTATCTGGCGATTTGGTGTATCTTTTTTCCAAAAAAAAAAAAAAAAAAAACAAAAAATCTCGCACGACGCAATAAACATACACAAACAAAGGTAAATGCTGTATTTGTGAATTATTTAAGCAGAGCATCTGTTTCGATTGGATTGTTTCTTTGAATCGATTTTTGGCTTACAAAATCGAATAAAACGGCGAATTCGTATAAATGATGAAAAGCAAAGAAATGCGAAATGCCGGAATAAATATTATTGAAAAACAAGCATTGAAGTGCAGTATGTCAGATAGAGATGGGAACGATAGAGAGGAGAAAAGGAAGCAAGAGCAAAAGCAAGAGCGAGAGAGAGAGAGAGAGAGAGAGAAATCGATACTTGAGAAGAGAAGAAGAGATCGCTAGATTGACCGAAACAGAAAGAGATTGAAGTAAAAGACGAAGAAAGAGTGAGTAAGTGAGGAAAAGAGCGGCACAAATGGTCGATAATTAAATAACTTATGATACAAGTTACATGTGTGAATGCACTTTTTCAGAACTGACAAACAGTCGTCGCGATTGAACTTTGGAGATCAATTCATGGCGATAAGAGAATCAACAGACAGAGAAAGAGCGAAAAAAAAAAACAATAAATTATCGAAGAACGCGGCCAAATTAAGCGGCAACATATTCCGTCCAAATAAATGACTGTAATTATTGTTTGCCGCTTTGACAACCACACCAATAACCGGTGTATAATATTTGACGATGTACATCGGCGCGCGTATCTATTGATTTAATCGCGATGTGTATTTTTTTTTTCTTGTTCTCTCTCACTCTTTCTCTCTCTCTCTCTCGTGTTCAGTTGAAATTTTTTTTGCTGTAAACCTGATACGTATCACTTCAATCATCAAATTGAATGCATATTCATGTAATACACTTTATGCAGATCAAATGTTGTAGATTGTTGTATCGCCTAATTCGGAATTTTTAATGAAAAGGTGGCTTGACGCTATGTTATTGAACACTGCCAAAGTGATGCACTCCAATTACAAGCGATACCTTTTCGCGAATAATGTATTTTCTTCGATACAATAAGAATGATGTTGTTTCGTGTGGGTCGTAATCATGCAGAATGCGTTGCGTTTAATTCGAATTTATTTTAATTTTTCTCTCTTGTTTTTTTTTTTACCATGTTTCACAAAACAAAGACATAACTCATCGCGTCTTTAACATAAAAACATTATTTTGGCAATCGAAAACCCGGAATTCCTTATAAATGCATATAAAATAGAGAGTATGTTCCGTGTTTTGAGTCGCAAGCATGTTTAAGATCAATACGCTTGCTTTGAATAAATAAATTTTATGCCAATAACAGCTATAAATCATTTTGTCTCATGTCGATTATAACCAAAAACGCAAACTAAACTACCAATCGAAATATACTAGTTACATATTTCGGTGTCGAATTCAATATGTTTACAATGGGCTGATTGTGGCTGATAAATTCAATGTTTTCTTCTTTTTTTTTTCGTATTTGTTCATGGTAAAAATGAACCGAAAAATTTTCATTGTAAAAATAAATGAAGAAAATAAAAACAGAAATATTGGTGACCACTTACGAAATAGCAAACTGAAAGGTAAATCCATTGGGTGTTATTTGCATTTGAATAAATAAATTATACAATATTCCACACATTCACAATATAAATTGGTTGTCCTCTTCTTTGTGGAAAGGTCACTTAAACACTGGCGCCTTTTGTTTGAATTCAATCCTTACATATCAAGCCAAGGTTTGCGCTTTTATTGAGTTTTTTTAACAACAACAACAACAACAACAAAAAAAACACTCTTTGTTTGTACATTTCTTTCGTTTATTTTTTTATTTTTTTTTTTTTTTTTTTTTTGTCAACTTCACTTCAAATAATCTTTTTCTGTTTCTTTTTTTTTCGTTTTGTTTTGTCCGTCTTACTTCCACTGAATTGTGTCGTTTAGTTCAATTAAGGAGCGGTAGCCATGTTATAGAACAATACATATTATTCTCCAAAATGATCATGTCACAAAAGGTGTGTATATGCGTAATACAAACAATTCAAATCTTATTGCGTAATCCAAATTATGTGTTAAAAAATGTTTGTCGATGCCAAGGTTAACAAATCGAGAATTAAAATGAATATTCCACAAAAGATTGAAAAGCTTTGCTAAATTGTGCCGATCTGTATATCACACCAAAAATAAAACACAGAATGTAGATGAACGCAGAAACAAACAGAATTGAAAAAAAAAAAACTCGTATCGGTTTGTCTTGTTCCTTTTGGCTGGCACATGTGTACAAATATACACGTTTCGCGTCGTTAATTCCGTGCGATTATAAAATACAAATCGCAACCGAACAGTGGAACCAAAAAAAAAAAAAACCAACAAATTTGTTGTTATATCTGTACGTATCAAACTCGACTTTCAACACTTCATCAATTTTTGGCTGTGATTCGGGAAGTCATTTGCGAAAAGCAATACTCGTCGTAGCAATACCACAAGTGAAAAAAAAAAAACAAGAATTTATTTTGTATGTTCATTTGGACACTTCACATGCATTCTCACATAAATGTTTCGCCGAATCTAATTGAATTCACAAGTTCACAATTTCACATGGCACACGTAATCAAAGTGAGTAAACACACATTATAGAGAGGCACACTCAGCAGACACTATGGTCGGGACGCACGTACACATAAAACCAATGACGTACGACACACACAGAAAATTCGGGATCAAATTTTTGAGTAGCACTCAAAATCGGGTTGTAATCGCAATAAAACAAAATAAGTGTAAAAATCGTGAAAACAACTAAGAACGCTTAAAAAAATCCAATATATTTATGCGATATTTAACGGCGGTCGTTGTCATATACAAACAGATGAAAACAACTAATTTATTAAATCGTATTTTTTTCGAGCATTAATTTGTCACACAGTCTTCATTCTTTGCCTCAGTTGCACATATACTTAAGTATGTGAGAGCGCCTTTTTTTTTCATCATTTACGTACATTTGCCGAACAATTCCAACTGACATTTTTGTTTCGTTTTTTCTTTTTTTTTTTTTGTTGTTTTTATTTGTCTTGGATTCTCTTTCTTTTCTACTTGATATTTTTAAAAATTTTATTTGCTTATTTGCTCTCTTTATTTTCACAATACCAACTGTGTTATTTAGTAAATTTGTATTTTCATTATGTTTCACTAATTCCATTCAAAATGGTTTGCGAACCTTCAATATCTAAACACAATTTTAATGCGGTGCAATTTAGATAGAGAAAGCAAAACACAATGATTTTCGTATAGAAAAACGTAATTCAGTTTACGTTTTTATTAGCGCAATGCAAAATACACGTCTGCTCTGTTCGACGAACGATTCTCAACTGACCTTCTTGCTCATCGAAACATATGTCATATGCTTGTGCATATTTCCCCATATGGTTTGTATGCGAGAGAGAAAGAAATACAGTGAGCAAGCACAACGAGAGACAACAGCGTCAGAGATACTGAATCGTATGTGAATAGATTTTGAATAGCGTAGAACGCAGTAGCGTACGAATGAAGAAGAGTCAAGCAAAGAGCGTAAAATGAGAGAATCAACGAACGATGATTGGTTGGTTTTTGATTGTGAGAGAGCCGAACATAAATTCGTACAATGAACGCTATGTTTTCCATTTGATTCGGCTATGTTCGGCTCAATAGTGAATTTTTTAACCAATCAACGCTATAGTTTAACACTGAATTTCTCCACTTCTCTCTTTTTACTGTGTTTTTTTTTTCTTCTACTTCTTCTTTGCCAATGCATCCGAACCGAAACAAAGCCGTACGTGCAAAAACATTTGTAATTTCGTTAACTTGACCTCTCTTGTTCAATATAAATCTTCAATTAAATCCGCTTGCCAGACAGATTTATTTTAACCAGACAATGATTACGTGAAATTACGCCAAAAATAAAAAAAAGAGTTTCAGGTGCATCTCCCACAATGTCTGCTCTATAAAACATTTTAAGTATTTCGCCAGAAGTGAAAATGAATATATTCGCTTCAATATAAAAAGTTATTTCAAGTGATTTTGCAATCAACTGAATTCTGATTTTCAGTAGGATTCAGTTCTGATTAAATGACTTGAGTCTGTTTTTTATGGCCCCATGAAATTCATTAAGTGAATTAGTATTTAGCAGAGAAGTTTTGATACATTATTCATCGAACATTGTTCGGTTCTTTCAACGAACGTTCGAAGAACATTCGAGAAATTTCCATAGTAACAAGGCCGTACCTAGATTGGTATAAAATGAAATGATATAATGTTATTACGCATTTTCATCCCATGACAACATCCCCAATGAATGCAACATTGATTTTCAGGTCATAACATGAATTGACAACGAATGAATAGTAAAATATTGTTGTTTATATTCGCCAAATTGGAGACGGGACAGGGGATGAACAAATCATGTTGAAATGTGTTGAATTAATTGAAATTTCTGAATCGACTCATCAAACGCTTTGCAAATGGGGATATTAAAATGCGATAAAATAATAGCGATTTTCATTTGTAATACTAAGCATGATCGGATGATGTCATCATGAATGAGATAGAGTCGAAGGATATTGAGTCGTGATATTATTATTCAACCGAAGGATGTTTGGAACTGAATGGTCAATAGGCCAGAAATGGCTATGACTTATCTATTTACTCAAACAAACAGACAATGTTTGTTTCCATTTTCATTCTCTCTCTCTCTCTCTCTCTTTATCTCTCTGATTCACAATATCTTGGACTCTCACTCTCCCCCACTGTACCACATGCAAAGTACAAAGTATTATTTTCGACAGTTAGTAATCCAAGCGCAACAAAAAGTTCCCCTTTTTTCATGTTTTTATTTTCGTTTGAACGACAATGGTGATTATTATTATTCCGAAGCGAAAATGATGATGTGGTGATGATGATGTCGACAATGGCGGTTACATACATGACACACCGAGAAGAAATGCTTCACCAATGATTTCACAATCTATGAACATTTTGAAACTCATGACGCATACACCATATCTAAAACGTAAGGCTTATGATTTGCATTTGCAAACAGAGAAAATGTATTCTGTTTGGCTTCGGCGAATACAGAGAGCGAAAGAGAAAGGGGAGGTATGGAGAGAGTAGAAATAGAAATAGTGAGGGAGAGAGAGGGAGAGAAAAAAGTAGATGGAGAATTACAAGCTAGAAAGAAGAAGAGACAGTGTGAAAAAGGAAGAAATGAATTTTGTCACAGTAAATTCAGAAAATTGTACTTCAGTCAAGTGATTCACCGAATGAGTTTATGATTAAAATTTTATCGATCGGCCCTTTTTTCGGCACTGTCTGAATGCTCTCTTTTTCTCTCTCCCTCCCTCCCTCTCTCTCTCTCTCTCTCTCTTCCTCTCATTTTCTTTCTCTCTGTTCCTATCGTGCATGTAAAATGTGCAAACCTGGAATAATGCGTTGAGATTTGGTCATTTCGTCTATTGGTACAAATGGAAATATAAATTGGCCCGAAATGCATGAGACGATAGAAGAATTTATTGTTGAAATCAATTATTCCATTGTGTCCTTTTGGAACTTGGACTTCATTTGTGTGTGTGTGTGTGTGTGTGTGTGTGTGTGTGTGTGTGTGTGTGTGTGTGTGTGTGTGTGTGTGTGTGTGTGTGTGTGTGTGTGTGTGTGTGTGTGTGTGTGTGTGTGTGTGTGTGTGTGTGTGTGTGTGTGTGTATGTGTGAACAGTCCAATACAATTTCGACTGATTTGGAAACTATGTGTATTTGAGATTGGTCAAAAGCGAGACACGAACCAAATAGCTACTACTTATTAAAGGAAACGAGTGACGAGTGTAGTTTTGTTGCAGGCAAAAAAAAGAGAGGAAAATTGTAGAGAGTATGAGAAAAAAAAGGAGAGAATGAGTTCAATTCCGTTGTAAGGTGAAATGAGTGAGTTTGTACGGTAAGTAGACATTGAATCCGTTTGGGTACTTTTCGTTCAGTTTTCTGTGTAGAGTGTGTAGGTATATTATTCATGAAGCCATGGTCGATGAGTCGCATGTCTATGACGTCGGTTTTATTAAAGCACGACTGCACTGCTTATCTATAAATGGCATAGTGAAATGGGATTTCGTGTGATGTGAAATTTTACTGTGGTGCAATGCAAAGGAATTTTTACCGGATTTAGCTGAGCGAGCGAACCGAACGTAACGAACGAACGAACGAACCGAGCACTTCTTTATAACTCACTTGCATTCTATCACCATTATCTCTCTGACTCTCTCACTCTCTCACTTTCATTCTTTCTCTCTTTTTTTTTTTATTTTGAAATCACTCTTACGACCTTGAGTCTTGTGCATGTATGCGACAGCATTCGCGTGACATAATCATTTTTTTTTTACTATAATAAATTTCAAATAAAACAGTAGAGTGAACGTGTTCACTGTCTCGTTAAAATTTTTGAAAAATGCATATTGAAAATGCTGTGTTTTCATTTTTATTTTTAAAACCTTGTGTGAAGCATATTAATCGATATATTGGGTGGCTATTTTACAACTGCCATTGTAATGATAATCATAGCAATGTATTCTAATTATGGACATAACATGTTGTGTGTTGAAATTTGAGTGAAGTGTATATTTTCAAGTCTAACATTAAAGTGAACACATTCAAATATTATTCTATTTTTGTCATTTATTATTGAAATCGGCTGCTGTTGGGGTGTCGTTTTCATTAGCATTTTTCATGATATTTTTCCAAATGTGTGTATTTTTAACCAGTTTTTAGAGAAAACAGCAGACAAAACAGACTCTATATTCATAATATGAATGAAATCACTCTTGATTGAGAGCTGTAAGAAAAGACTGAAATTGGAGTCAAATTCAATTTTCATGTAGAAAAAAAAAAAAAAGAATTCAACGACAGTTGAGAATTGAGGTTTGATTTTTCTATCTCTTCTCCACAATTTGATAGACAATTTATGAGTAAGCGTCGCTTGAATGTTGTTGGCTGATGCGAACGCACCAACATCACAGGAATATGAATAAATGAAATGTGTTATTGGGATAATGAAGAGAGAAAGAGAGAAAGAGAGAAAGAGAGAAAAAAAAGAAGATGAAGATGAGAATGAATAAAAAAAAAGGGAAAAAACGAAAATTGAAATGAATATAATATTTACCAGACCGTAAAACGCACCTGATGAATAGCAACCAACAGCAGCGGCCGCATTATCATAATATTTTCTTACCAATTTATATTTAATACGAAAACGTTGCACACATTTACCAACGTTGACGATGATGACGGTGAAAAGGCACACAAGGTGATGCACAAAAGCCAACAATGCGCTGAATAACAAACAACAAATGAAATAAAAAAAAAAATCGTATGAAAACGTGAGTGTTTCACTCTCTCTCTCTCTTATTTGCATGATCTCCTTGATCAAACGCTCTCTTTCTCATTCGTTTGTTTCCCACCCCGAATGAATTGAGGCAAAGACAAAGTAGAGAGAAAAAAACACATTGGCTTAATTTTATTATGCTCACTTGAATTCTATATTTTCTCACTCTTCATTTCTCTTCTTTTTTGATTCTCGTTTATATATCATAATTTTGTCTTTTTTTTTTCTACTCTCAAATCGATTGTCATTTTTGCGCATTGAGCATTCTCATGAGAGATTCTTTACTGCAAAAAGAAACCACTTAATTCGGTGAAATTTTTTTTTTTTTTTTTTTTTTTTGGAACCATACATTGTATGCGGCATTAAATTTGTATATGAATACAAAAGGATCAATTATCTCAATTGACTGTCGTGAAAATAGTAGTAAATCCTTCTGTATTATTAATTTTCTCCTTGTTTATTACATTTCACCATATAATATACAATTCAAACAGTCGTAAATAATTCACAAACTGTTGATATTTTATATGATATATTATCGTTAAATAGAATAGATTTCCTATTGTTTGTCGTTGATTGTATAACATCTTGATCTGATAAGATTCGACTATACACGAAAATTAAATTAATGAATGTATGTATGTGAGACAATCGCTCTTAAGCCACCATATCGACGGGTACACAAAAACATGTGATGGCAATGTGGCGATAAGGATACAAAGTCGAAATCCATCGAAAATGTGTACATTGTGTGAGAAAAACAAACCCCGGGCGTCTGAAGACTTAAGAATGAACATTGAACACTGAACACTGAACACTGAACACTGAACAGTGAACACAGAAGTCTAAAAACTGAAAACTGAAAACTGAACATTGAAAATGGAATCAAGAGCCGTATCCAAACAAGCGATGAAAAAGAAAAAAAAACGGTTCCAGTGAAATGGCAGAATTTAGAATGGTTTTGTGCTGAATGTAACCGTATGTGAAATTAGCATGAGAGCAAGCCGACGAGCTCAATCTCGATACCACCATCCAAAAATTACATGACTGCTCTCTTGTGTCTCTTACCTTTCACCAATACTCTCTTCTTTCCCTTCTTTTTTTATTGTTCACCTACACTCGCATACCATGTACAATTTTCAATAATAAATGCACTCCAAGCGCTAGCCACATCGATCAAAACTGACCGCATAAATTTAAATATGATTATGCTTACGAGATGTTACAATGATGGCAATTTTCTTTTTCAACTGCTGCCATTTTGGTCATATATTTTTTTTTTTCATCTGGTTTTTCCATTGTTATCGAAAGTCGTTGTTTTAAATTTTTTGTCGAAAATTTATGTTTCTTAACACGTTTCGTGTTTAATTAATTAGTTTTACATGATAATGTTTTTCTGTTTTATTTTCGGATGGAAAAAATGGTTTTCAATGTAGTCAAGCGTTGCAATGTGATGATTTTATTTGAAATTCACATGAAAATGATATAATGAGGCAGTAAAGACAGTTGTAAGACATTTGCCGTTTAAGAAAAGAATAAATAAATGAATGAAAAACAAAATAAGAAGCTGTTCTTGGCTTTCAAAACGAAAAAAAAGCTGTTTATATTATAAGAAATATGCAAATGGTATTGCAAAGAGAAAAAAAATATAAATTGTTGTTCGCCAGCACATTTGACTTCAGTATCAATGTTTGCCTATTGAGCGTTATTCAATCGAATGACATTTATTCGATCATGAAACTAATGCATTTGTGTGTATTTATTAATATTCGTTCTTTTTTTTAATATTCGATACGTAGTTTGTTTAAATGACACATTTTGCCGCAATTGACACATGTTCAATGCGATAAAACAAAAGCGCACCGAACACACACACACACACACACACACACAACACACAAAATTGAACGAAAAAAGTAGAAACAAAACAATATGTGGGTAAAGGCAACACTTAAAATAAAGCCAGCTATCAACAATAGAAACAGAATTCGTGTTTTGTTTTCAAAACAAAAGGAGGAAAACCGCATTATTCGATCGCATTTTTTGTTGTTGTTGTTTTTTTTACTTTTTCTCTCTCGTTTGTTATTCACAACTGACTGAAAAGTTGTAAGTATTGATTGTTGTTGTGGTTAGAACAAAACTCATGTTGAAGATAATAATAATAAAATTGCAGCGTATTTTTTTCGTTGTTGTTCGTTCATTTGGGCCACTATGAATGTCGCAAAATGAGAGTTTTCGTTTCAAGCTGCATTGTTTTTCATATTTTTTTCTCTCTCTTTCTCTCTCTCTTTATCTCTCGGATTCTCTAGCGCATTTTTTTCTCTCATTTATTTTTTTATTCTAAATTTTAATTTCACTTTGTTGTTTTTCAATCCGGAATACTGCAATAGGAAAAGCTATTATTTTAACATCAATCGATATATTCAATCATTGCAACTGTTCAATTTGAGACCAAAGTCATCATAATATATATGTGCATTATATGTAATGTGCACTGTGTATTTGAAGTAGCACTTCTCGTGTGAGGTGATTATGTCATTAAAGTAAAATTTTGCTTTGTAGAACAAAAAAAAAAAAAAAAAAAAAAACGACGAATTCAAGCCAAATGCATAGGAAAGAAGAAGAAAAAGCAAAAGAAAAAAAGAAGCGAAATGTCGCCATTGTTTTGCTGCTGGAGTCCTGCCAAATGAGGTGAGCTGGTGTGTTCATCAAACCGCCTCAATTCATTTGAAAATGTGCTTTGTCTACTGCTTTTGTTTTCTGACTGATTCACTTGCTCAACACTGTATTTGCAACAATGTATTTAACACATTGTCGTTTCATGATTTCCGTTTTTTTCTTTTGCACCACAAACACAGAAGAGAAGAAAAAAAAAAACGTTGCATGATGATGGGGAAGAGATGGAGGAGGAAAAATTACTGGTACAAATGCAATATGCATTAATGCACTTTTCTCAACTATATGGGCTATGGTTTTTTGAGTCAATTTATATTCATTTATTTGCCAATGAGACAGAAAGAGAACGAGAAAGCTGCTCTATGTTGTTTTCATTGCAATGCAAATGTGCATATTTACATTAAATCTCCCAACAACTAGGACTATGCAAAACCACGTTACATAATTTCCACTGATGAAGATTTTATATAATCAAGTATATTAGTTAACAACACTAAATGTGCTAAGTTCTAAGCATACACTTTGCTCCAATTCTCTATCACTTTAATGAGAAACTGGATGCAACATACAGAGACAAAGTGAGAGAAAAAGACAGAGGAAAATAGAAATATAGAAAGAGACATGGATTGAGATACTGATGGAGGTAGAGGGAAAGTGAAAGGGGAGGGGGACAGAGGGTGCCAGAGATATGGTCATTTGATTGCATTTCCTCCGTCTCTTTTAATGGATGTATATATCTCATTTGCGGAACTAAATTATTTGTATTTATGGCGGAAATGAAATTTCTACTGTAACGAAGAATATTTTCGTAAGATATGCAAGACCGGAATTAATGTGCTCGACGCTGTCGGCAAACAACATAATGTTTTGCAATACTGGAAAGAGAACATAGAGAAAGAGCGAGAGAGAGAGAAAGAGAAATAGAGAGTGATATTGAGGGTGTGAAAATGAAGGAAAGAGTTAAGTTCAGTTTAGTTCAAAGTTTGTACACTAATTAAACAAGCACATTTTCAACTTATAAACCAGGCCAAACGCATTAAAATTCCACTCAAATTTCGAAATAAACATATTGTGATTGCTTGACATATTTCCTTAAAAAATTAAAATGGAAAAGAAAAAAAGGAAGAAATGGACGAAGAAGAAAATGCAAAAGAAGAAGAAAGCGAGCAGAGAGAAAAGGATAATAATGGTGGCGAGAAAGAGAGAAATCGTTCAAAAACTTGCAATTTTTATTGATTCATTATTTTGATTTTATTGCTTAATTGAATGATACCGTGGTATGTGTTATTAGCGCGTGTGCCAACGGCAAACCATCAACACACACCTGCCAGAACCACTAAGCATCATTAATAATTGAAGGCAATGTCATGCTTATAATTACCAATTCCTTTCTTACTGTTGCTAGCTCCTTTATACATTTTCAATTTCTGTGTACTTCTGTGTGCCCGTCTTATTATTTTTCCAGAATCGAAAGAAGAACACACACCAAAAATGAAATCGAAGAGAGAATAAAAGAACAAAAGAGAAAACGAAAAAAAAAACCGGGGAGGAATGTATCCGTTTTGTTGAAGAACATCGGGTGAGCGCACGTGTTCGATTCGGACAACAGTTTTTTGATCGATTCGATGGGTTATATAGCAAATACCCATTGCATTGAAGATGTAAAGAAAATGCTTGTGTAAACGTTGAAGTCAATATTGTGGCCAATATTTTGGTCAAATAGTCAAACTATTGACCAAAAACATAAAAAATTGTATGTGACACCGAGGAGAAAAAAATAAATAAATGTTGTAAAATGGACTAAAAGTAAATAAGAATTGCCATTCTCTGTTAAAAACTAAAACATTTTGATACAAAACACATGAAATGCTTAAGCCGTACTTGTTGTTTGTCTGCTGAATCTATTTTATGTATTTGAAGCGCTGTTTATTGCGCCTAATCGGTTTTGATTGCTTTGTTTGTGCTCTTTTCCATTTGCATGCGGTTACGACAAACAAAACCATTTACATACACATGCATACTGAACACAAACGACATTGTGTGATATGATATGAGCGTATATGAATTAGATGGAATCGTACGGTTTTTGTGTGTCGCATGTTGACCACACTGAAAATTTTATTGAAATTATGGTATGAGTTGTGTGACGATTGATTCAATTCCAAATTCATGACGAGAACCGTCGTCGATTTGTTGTTTTTTTTTTTTTTTTTTTTTTTTGGCATTTATTTGTATGGCTTTACGTGGCCACGTTTTGCTTCTCTGCTTCCGGATTTGAATATATTTTTATTTTTTAGTCTTTCGATGACATTAGCAACAGAGCATGTAAATGTTGAACGACATGCGCTAGGTACGGTGTTGTCATTTTAAAAATGTATAAGGAACAAGTTGTCTTTAAAAGCGTATATTTTTGCGGAAATATATTGTTGAAAATATCTCAATCGTTGAGATTATAATAAAGCGGAAGACACAACATGATTTAACCTTCAGCTCTAACACAAATCTCAATTCACTTCAATTCATGTATCAATTAGGAAATTCAGTGGCAAACATTTAACAAATGGGAAAATGTCGATAAATATCGAGAGAGAGAGAGAGAGAGAGAGAGAGAGAGAGAGAGAGAAGAAAGAGAAAGAGAAAAAGAGAGAGAAGAATCTTTGTTGCGAGACTGAATAAACGTCTTTCAATGTTTCCTACCACACTTGATGTGATACAAAGAATGAATGGAATTGCTTTGATTTTGGCATTTAAATTCATATGAAGCAAATAAAGCCAAAGCCAAAGTCAATGTTAATGCTATTTAACGCCATCGCTTCAATTCAATCATTTTAGCATCATCACCGCATTTTAAACGCAATATCAAATTGCATGACGCTCTTATTTATAGCTCATTTACTTGTACGTGATGATTTTATGCTTTCATATAACTTTGTCAAAAGTGTGCACACTCAATATGTGTGTGATGAAATGATTTGGGGGAACGAAAAACCGAGAGGCTTGGAAATGAGAAAGAAAATGTGAAAGAAGGTGAGACGAGCAAGTGTTATTGAGCAAATGGCAAGAAAAGAGATGAGAAACGAAGAGATAGAGACAGAAAGAGAGAGAGAGAGAGAGAGAGAGAAAGACTAAACAAAAGTGTTCCTGGAAAGAGCAACGCCTGTTTGTACAGTATTCCATCAGAGTATCCATTTAGATTGTATTTGCGGTGGCTTTTATACGAACAACATTTGTTTGGCTCCACTTTTTGCCATCTTCATTTATTCAAACCATGAATTGTTGACGTGGCGCGACACAGCATAGAACTCACTCATACACACACACACACACACATCACTCAACCTCCGTTTGCATTTCATCACATTGCGTAGTGCTGCGACACTTAAACGATGTTGATAACATACAAATCTTTTCAGACGAAAAGTGTTTATGATGAAATGTCGGACAGTTTTCCACACCACAGAGACAGACTGAGAGAGAGATAGGAAGAGAGAGAGAGAGGGGAGAGAAGCAGAGAGGGTGGGGGAGAGACAGAGGAAGAGGCAGAGAAAGAGGGAAAGTGAGAAAGAGGGAGAGAAACGATATTTTCAAACAATATTCCATCATCGTTATTGATGTCGCTTTTCGCATCATTGCTGTGTGCGTTTTTGTTTTATTTGTGGCTTCGAGGTATTTTCCAAGTAAAAATTGTTTGTATAAATATAGCAAAATACGACGCACGCACACACACACACACACACAGAGAGAGAGAGAGAGAGAGAGAGAGAGAGAGAGAGAGAGAGAGAGAGATATCAACTAATAAAATTTTGCGAAAAATGTATTCCGTGTTTGGGCATTTTCTAGTGATTGCAGCATGCGAGTGATTACATGATGTCAAAAACATGCCACATGTCCTTTCCATTAATCGTTTAATGTTTGTTCTTGCTATTGTTTTTCTGCCATTCTGAGTAAATGTATGACGCAATTTGCGCACATATTTGCATGTCATGTTATTATAATAAAAACCATCGAACCGATGATGATTTATTCAAATCAATACGGAAACCACGCTGAAGGCATATTTATTATCGATTTTATTTTTCCGGAATGTCGCATTTTCAAAGGCCAAACAAGGATCTCGGTCTAATTTTATTATTTTTATTTTTTTTTTTCTTTACGTCATGTTAACCTCCCAAGCAATGTTTGTTTAACTGGTTTTGCAATGATATTTGTTGCATTTGCATTTCCAATTTAAGTTTTGAATGTATGAAAATGATGATATTATTATGTTTTCAAAGTATTAAACGTAAAATTTTGAAATATCGAATATTTTGTCCAATTTGATGTTATATTGAACGAAAATTGGTAGTCAATTTTACTTCATAACTGCACTACGAACAAGGAGCATCAAAACTTACAATTAAATTACACTTACGGAAATCTCGTTAGCCATCGCACATTGGAATTCTTAGTCAGAATTCATTGGAACATGTTATATTCATTGGATGCTAAAGAATGTAAACATTGACTTACCTGAAAAGAAGAGAAAGAGAGAATTAATCAATGTTTAGTTTTGTTATTTACATATAAAATTATTATCAGTTTGCTAATAGAAGAATTTCATCAACAAAGTTTATACATCTTCCACTTCATTTCCACTGAGAATTTATTTCATTTCACAGCTCATTCAGCGCAATATGTCGATCGGATGCTATTCTATATACACACACACACACAGTCATTCTGTATATTTTTGTGTGTATCTTCATGTGTTTTCCTTGAAATTTCCATGTTTTGGCATTTTCCGCTGGATGCGGCATTATAAATAAATATATTTAACGAAAATATTATATATTATAACAGCGGAAAAAAGACAACAATCTAAAAAATGAGACCAACCAAGATTTGTGTTGAACAATCACTTCGTTACAACTCATTAAAAACGATCAACACGGAAATTAGTTCGAAATGTACAAAATGCGCCAGAATATATTCAAGACAAAGTGAAAAGAGTTGTAGTACGTTTGCGCTACGCTTAATGTTTTTTAATGTGTTCAATCGACTTTCTATAAAAGTCATTGCTCTTTGGTATATACAATTTGGTTGTGTATTTATAATAGCTGCCGCAACAATGGCACCACACACAAATATATGGCAACCAATGGTGAAAATACTTGCTCTTCATAGTGCTGGCGCGCTTTTGTGCGCCTAAATCTAACGCTTGTCAGTGACCGAGAAACAAAATAGAAAAAGAGGAAGAGAAAGAGCGAGAGAGAGAGAGAGACGGAGACGCAGAGAGAGAGAGAAAGAGAGAGAGAGAGAGAGAGAGAGAGAGAGAGAAAGAAAGAAAACAGAGCAATGCTACGAATTCGTGCTCAACTCACCGAGAAGTACACACTCTTTCATACTCACATCGAACAATACAGGGGAAAATGAATAAGAAGAAGAATATTTTATACAATCATTTCATCTATTATGTTCTATCTCAAGCCAATTACTTTTTTGTTGAAAATTTTGATGATTTTTTTTTTTTCTTGTTCACCTTTCGTATTCACTAGTAACTCTTCATTTTCATCTTCTTCTTTCACATCTTTTTTTCTTCTTCTTGTTTTCAGCTTTTAAACGTTGTTGTACTTCTTTACTACATTTGTTAGAATTTCGTTACGATTTAGTCGAACTTGCCAAAAGTATGAATGTTTTTTTTTTTTTTTTTTGCGCAACACAAATTATTCGCCAATTTCAGGGAGCTAAAATTCAGAATCTGAATTAAACGGCCTGTCAGATTTTAGATTGTGAATAGAAAAGAAAGAAAAATAAACAATGACAGAAAATGGGAGCTCGAGAACTAAACACGAATTCTCTTTGATTTTTTTTTCTTTTTCGAAAATCATCATTGGAATGTTGGTGTATTGTTAATGGCGAAGGTGAACATACTGGCGTTTTTCGGGAGTTCAAAGACCTAATTTGTGGTGTGTAGTGAGAAAAAAAGAATTAAAAAGAATATTAATGCGTGAAAAATCGTTGAGTGCGCCCGATTAAATGAATATTAAGTGATTTTGGCGTGATTTTTTTGTCCACAGTGCAATAGAAGATTTATTGATTTTGCGCTTTCACACGAAAATGTGAAATGAAAAATTGAACTAGCAACGCGATAACAACTACGATCTTTTGCAATTTTCGGGCGTTTAATCGATCAGATAATTTCCATTTAGCACATGCATTTCCATTTTACCATTGAAATTGCGAACAAGCACGTATGCAGTAGCTAAATTACTAGTTGTTATAACGATGAGAGTATAATGAAAAGTTCTGAAAACGTAGTTTTGCGCACACACACACTCATCGATTTATGAATTCAATGTTGGTTGCTGGGTGTAATAACGGCACACAAATGATTGATGGTGGCATCGAAACGGTACTCGCGCGAGAGAATAGAGTCATTGATTCAATGCCACACTATAATGAAAACGACATTGCGCTTATTCCATGCCCAAGTTGTTCGATCGATGTGGAAAAATTCAAAGTTTGATTTTTATCCATGTTTATCGGAACAAATTATTATTTACTATCATAAACTGCGGTTGATCATTTTCATTGCTCCCGCTCTCTTCATTTCCTCTTATTCTTTTTCTTTCTTCTCACTGTTTGTTCACCCAAGACACGATATCTGTAGCACACAGATAAATTCCGCCTTAAGCGAAATGTTCTTCGATTCTTTAAATGTGCGCCCATTCGTATCGTCACTTGAAATGTTGACTACAAAAAAAAACATACAAAAAAACCGCACAAATAAAAACTGATGCGTTTCATCGTTGTTCATTTTTTGTTTCTCTCTCTCTCTCTTTCTCTCTCTTTCTCTCTATCAATCTCTCTCTCTCTCTCTCTCTCTCTCTCTCTCTCTCTCTCTTTCACGTCGTGCTGTGTTCTGTACTGTGATTTGCTTCATTGCTGTTTCGTTTACAGCCGTATATTCATATTTAACGATATTTTTAGCCGATTTTTCCTCTTTTACGTTCTTGTTTTGTGTGTTTTTTTTCTTCTTTTCAGCGTATCTGTTCAACTCATTATATCGAGAATTCAACTGCATTGCGATTGCAATGAAATTTATTTTACAGAAGTTATCTACTTTAAATCACTTCTTAAAATGAGAAAAAAAAAACATACATACACACACAACGAGAATGTGGCACAAATACAACTCGACAAAGAATGAAACGAATAGAAAGGAATAAAAAAAGACACGAACATATCGAACATAAATTTCAATGAATTTTTGTTTCCTCGTTTTCATCTCTCGTATACATTCCCGATTAGGTAGCGAATACAAGCAAAATGAACTTCCGTTACAGACTGCAGCGCAGCTACTTGCTAAGTAATCACGGCTCATCAATTCGCTTCTTATTCGTTTTCAATGTCTGATTTTTTTTTTTCTTGCCTGATAATTTTTGAATGGTTTTCGAGTTTAGTTTTGGCTCAACAATTCGGTGATTTGATCAGAGCAAGAAAAATGGGGACAGAGTGAATGGGAGATGTATACGTTGAGTGAAAAATAAAGAGAACCAAAGATAGAAAAGGAGTAAAATAGTGAGATAGAGACAGAAAAAGAAAGAAAACGAGGAAGAAAGAAAGAGAGAGAGATAGAAATAAAGAGCGAGAGATAAAGAGATAGAAATAGATATTCTGCGAGTAAAATGAATTTAAAATCAGAAATATTCAGAGAGAGAAAGAGAGAGAGAGAGAGAGAGAGAGAGAGAGCCAGAGAGAGAGAGAGCCAGAGATAGAGAGGAAAATTTATTTTGGCATCGACAAGTCACTTACATTTGCACTCATACATAATCTGTTTTATGGATAAGAATTGCAAATCGAAAAAGCAAACCGTCATCGTATAATTAACACATTGTGTTGTAGCTACTTAGCAACAATTTACAAATGGATCTTTTTACATTAGATTCATTTCGAGGTGTGTTTGTTGTCAGCGACACAGATTAAGTTCATTTGTAAGTTGTTTGTCGCTTTTGACTTTAATTCGCATACACAGAACATTTTCACATATTGGTGTTTGTGTACAAAAAAAAAAAAAAAAAACAATCCCAGAGCAAAAAATTTTTTATATATAAAATCCATTATCTGCTATCGCTACCGCTATAGATAGTTAAAATAATGGGAATACATAAACGGCTTTTTTGAATTCGATGTCGGTTTTTGGTTTGGCTTTGTATTTGTCATTTGTTTTTTTTTTTCTTCTGCGTGCAAACAACATTGTACAAAAACACAATTTTATAACGAATAAATAAGAATAATGAAGAGAGCATAATGAAACACATACACAGACGACTATATATCCAGAGCCAATCGATGTTGAGCATTTATACACATTTAATATTACAGTCCGGTTTTACAAAATGCGACAAGGATAATAAGGGGAAGACCGAGAATGAGAAACAGTTTCATTGCACAACGAAAAACGAAAAACGAAAAACGAGAAAAAAAAAAATTCAAACATGAATATGAAAACGACGAACATTGCAATATATGCATTAAGAGTGAAACGGTTGAACAGATGAAAAAGAAGAAGCATATATTAAAGCAACCAACAAGGCCATAAGATGCTAAATGGCTGAAAGAAATTCACAATAATTAAATGCGTACAATGCAAACAACACAGAATGTTCAGTTTCGTTTCGAACATTCGAGTGTTTTTTTGTGCACTGTGCAATGTGAACGAGGATCATTCGATTCATGTACTTGACTCAATGCAATCTCTCTCCTTATAATTCACTTTAATCGCTCACAGTACCCGTTTATATTCCTGCCAAACACACACAATTTTGCATCCAGATGAATCGTTTTGTGCCAGTTGAATTTTCTTGAACGCGCAATCTATCGCACGCGCTCTTTCTTTCTCTCTCTCTCTCTTCTTTCTCTCTCGCTTTATTGCTGTTTTTTCCCCTCTCTCTCTCTCTCTAACACATACACAAACACACATTCGCCCTTGTTCTCATTCTCAATTTCTATAGAATTTCTGGGGTTGAATAGTTGTCTATTCACAATTTATTTGGTTCGAATTTAACCAAGACATCAGTGAATTGTAAATGATTTATTTCTGAGCAATGTTCTCGACAAAAATTTTTTGATAATATGCATTGAAATCAGCATCAACCAAATGTTTACAGTCATTAAATACTGTCAATAAACTTTTTATTGCAAATCAGTTGATTAAATCAATTAAACGTATGGCATCTGCTTCTCATAAATTGAATGTCAGTGTAAATCATGTGAACTAATTAATCTTGATCTATTGTGCAAATTACCGAATGATTTTCAAGCATCAAATAGTGGAAATCATTACACGAACAGCAGCAAAAACAGCATCAACGACAACAACAATGAAACGAAACAAAACAAAACAAAACAAAAAAAAAAATAGTTTAAAATTGCCCGTGATTCGCATCGATGTGCAGTTGGCATGCATAGAATGAATCGCCTACAGCCTTCGACTTTATTTGTTATAGATTAAATAAATGTTTATGTAGAGGAATGGGATAGCCATGCTGATATGTGTGTGGCTTACTGTCGTCACGTTGTCTTTAAGCAATGTAATGCGTTTTGCGCTTCAATTTGTGTTTTGCGCTTCGATTCGTGCCCATTCTGTTCATCGCTTGTTGTTGTTGATGCTTTCTGACGCGCAATTTAACACAAATTAGCAGAACAATAAAGCGATTCACAAAATAACAATAATTTTAATCAATGCATTTGTATGAATGTATGCAATGTGCACAGCTCATACGCGGCACTTTAAATCGTCCGATCTCTCAATCACAAGGTTTCGGGTTTTTTTTTCGCATTTAAATACATATGGCTGTTTCTTCAAAATGGAATTATTTCGTCTTTCATGTGTTCGCTTGGAACATTCATGCATTGCAGCAAAAATCGAGAGCAAAACGAAAAAAAACAAATCGATAATTTCATTACAATTTGCAAATGAGCAAAAATGCACTTTACGAAGAAACGAATTCAAGCGAATACAATGTGTCGCCTTATTTTAATTCATTCGAAACAACAACGAAAAAAAAAAAGAAAATCACAAACACAAAATCATCGTTAAGAAATTCCACTGAAAGTGGATAATGTATGTTGATTTTTGTGTTTATTTCGTTTTGTTTTGCTTCGTGTTGCGTGCAAAGCCCATGTGATTACTCATTCGATGTACAAAGTATGATGAGATTTTCATAAACATATTCTTAGAATTACGGATAAGCGATATCAATGTGTCACAAATGAATGCTTTGAATGGGTTTTTGCAATGAATTCATTTAATCAGCTTAAATGTTTTTTTTCTTTTCTTTTTTTTTTTTAAGTAATAATTGAAAAGATTCTTTCATACAACTCAAAAGAAGAAATCGGCACTTCATTCACAACATCTTATTTTTTTTTTTTTTTTTTATTTACTTTCGAAAATAAACAACGCATTACAAATCATATTCTTATTCTTTGCAATTTGATTTTCGTTTTTCGTTCATTGTTTTTGTTTGTTTCGGTTTTTGTTTCGTCAATTACCTATTGTAATAAAATACAATATGTTTTTTTTTTTGTGCCAAAACGATTACAGTCACGACTCAAAAGCATTATTCAAATTAGCTTGAAATTATCACAATTCGATGCATTGAATATTGTATACACAAATTCAAATTAAAACAAATACAACGCAATACAATTGCTTTGGATTTTTATCGGTGAATGAAGAAAAGGTGCCAACTGGTGTTACCACCGATAACATCTAAATTCGAATTGAAAATAATACTAGTTTTTATTTTTACACGTTTGCACTTTTATGATTTTAAAAGTTAGTTGAGTTTTTTCGTCTTTTTACGTTAAAATTTCTTCAAATATTTTGAGAAAAAAAATAATTAAATTAAATTCGAAGAATATGCGATTATATTATCAATATAATATTGGAATTCTATATGAAATAGAAATCGAAACTGAAAAAAGATGATCAAGATCGTTTTCACAGTTAATCTATTATTTTTTGCTATTAGCGTCATTGTGATTTTGCAATGCATTGTTTTCAATGCTGAACATAAGACACAGCACTTCTGGGAAACTGTGAAACCAAAGACCACCGTCAAAAATATACAGAAAGAGAGCGTATTTGTTTGAAAAAATGTGTTGACAATGTTTTAATGAATTATAAGCATTTAAAAAGTGAAAACCTGCAATCTCAATCGAAAGTGAGCGCTGGCACAAAGAACACATCTCATTTGGATTTTCACTAAAGAATTTCACTATTTAATTGGCTACATCAACACTTTCAAATACGTATATTTTGAAGTGTCGTTAAGCTAAGATTACAAAAAATTTTCAAAACCATCAAATTTTTTTTTTTTATTTTGTGAATTAAAAGTTTAGAAAAAATATGCTCCAAAAACGATATACGAAAAAAGATGGTCAAGATTGATTTCAACAGTTTTTCAGTTTTTTTTCTAATCCGAGTTCTCTTTCGAGATTAGTTACGAGATCTATCCGAAATATGCCGAATAAACGGTGAACAAAACACAAGACACAGTCACTTCTCTCAAACTGTGAAATCAATGACCATCTTCGAAAATATATACAATCACATTGCATTTATGTTAAAAAATAAATTGACAGTATTTTCGCGAATCATGAACATCGTGGAATTAAAAGATAATTTCTCAATATTTTGCAAGAGAAGTTTTTTTTCTTTATTTTTAAGAAACAGTCACAATTGGCGATACGAAAACATGTCTTCACATTTTGCAACACATTCCACAATTGTGTTTGGCTATGAAGACTCAGTGAACGGAATTTTTTTTTTAATTTCCATACAGATCGGCATTATGCACAAAAAATTAAAAAAAAATGTTCACAGCTTAACGACGCTTCAAAAAAAGGAAATAATTATTTATGTACGAAATTAAAAAAAAAAACACCAACAGCAAAAAGGTAGTCAATTTTGATTTCAACAGTAACTAATTTGACATAAGTTCGGAAAAACGGAAGAAAATCGCAATAGCACTGAATTGAAGGCACAACATTCTTTCAAACTGTGAAATCAAAGACTACCTACAAAAGAATGAAACAGTCAAAATGTATTTATACAGAAAATCAAAATACCATGATTTAGTGAATTATAAGCGAGTGCAAAATGGAGAGAAAATGTCTCAATATGAACGACTGATGAAACAAAGATTCATATTTACAGTATGCATGCGGTGTTTCTACTCACAATCGAATGGAGCCCATTTCATTGTGTTTAGGTTTCGAGACTCTGTGAGTGGTTTTCATTTTTTTTTTTTTCGAATATCGAACTGAACAAATTAATAGGAAATATATTTTAAACAATGAAATCAATGACCATCTTCAAAAATGTTGAAAACTGAATAATTCTTACGCGGAATATGAATTGACAATAAAATAATGAATCACACACAACTTAAAATAAACAGATATTGTCGCAATATGATTGGCAAGTAAAAAATATTCTAGCAAATTGTACTCATCTTTAGCTAATGATTTATTTTTATTTTGAAAAATTTCTTTTCTCTCGCAAACGTAATCATTTGATAATTTACTGTTTATCATGTTTGACAATCGAGACTCTCTAAATCAAATTAATTTGAATAATTCTCAACGAAAAGTAAAAAAGTGGTCAAATATTGATTTTAATAGTATTTATTACGATGCATCGAATAACACAATTGTGTCGGCCGTAAATCCCGCTAATGAGCGATTAATCAAGACGCCATAGCGTTATTGAACTTAAGACACAACATTCCTTACGAACTATAAAATCAAAGACCACCTTCAAAAGTGAACGAAATCAAAGTCTATTTCAATACAAATTGTAATGACTTTGTTTTGATGAATTATAAACATGGAAAAACGAAAAATTGAAATCTCAAGCAAAATGTGTGCCTGAACAAAGAACAAAGGCATATTTTATTTTGATTTGCAGCGAAACATTTCATTCTCTAACAGATTCGATAAGGCTGCAACAATACTCTTGAACGTGTTTCTTTCTTTCTATATTTTATTGCAACATTGACAATTTTTAAATCGACAAAAAACATATTCTTGTGAAAAAAACGATTTTCTCTAAAATCTTGATAGATATTCGTACATTGGCGAAAAATATTCTGAACATAAATTTGAAAAGTGATTTCACAATATTTTACAAGCAACGATTTTTCTCTTTGTTTATGTTTCTACACACAATCACAAACGATTTATAATTAATACTCAATTTAGTCAGCTATTCTATGAACGATTTGCTTTTTTCCAATTATTCAAATCATTACAATTGATTTGAACAATTAAATGAAATAAAACTTAGTTTTTAATTTAAAACATTTGTAACATTTAGAGTCATTCATTGGAGTAAAATGCGGAAAAAAGATGGTGTAAAAACAGTATTTTGTGCTGGTGATTATCGGAAATATTAATGGAAACCACGGATTTTTCTTTGTTCACGGTTTCACTGAACATAAAGACAGAGCATTAATTTTAAACTGTGAAATCAATGACCATCTTCAAAAATGTAAAGACATAAATCATATTTTAGCAGAAATTGTGTTGACAATAATCCAACGAATCACACGCACTGAAAAATGAACAGATATTGTCTCAATATGATTGACAATACGAAAACTTGTCTTTACATTTTGCAACACATTCCATTGTGTTTGGCTATGAAGACTCAGTGAACTGATTTTTTTTTGCAAACAGATCGACATTATTACTATGCACAAAAATATAATAGAAGTTTCACAGCTTTAAATTGGAAAAAAAAAAACATATAAATGTTTATTTACGAAATTGAAAAAAATTAATTTAATGAAGCAAATGCAGAATGAAGAGATCAGAAGAGATAATGCGAGTGATTGACGAAACAAAGGTTTATGTTTACAGTATTCAATGCGGTATTTCTACTCACAATCGAATGGAGCGCATTTCACCGTGTTTGGGTTTCGAGACTCTGTCAGTGGTTTTCATTTGTTTTTATTTTATTGCGAATATCAAACTAAACAGATTAATAGGAAATATTTTTTGAAAAATTGAAATAATGTTTTCAAATGAAATTAAAACGCCAAATTCTCGTTAATTTTATAATTTGAAATTAAAAATCCGTTTAAATATGTGGTTAACCGAATTTGGCAAGGAATTTTCTCGGAATTTGGCCCTCTCATTCGAGCTGGTAATGTACATAAATTCAGTTGACCATAATCGATGAGCTATCGAGACTCTCCGAACGGTATTTTTTATTTTCTTCATTTCAAGACAAGAAAAAAAGATTCAAATCGAATTATATTCATTCATTTATCGAAGTGAATAAAATCGATCTGAGTAATTTTGAAAAAAAGATGATCAAATATTGATTTCAATAGTGTTTGTTATGTATTAGGCGTGTTATGCATTATAACTCGAGAATTCCGAAATTCAGCGCTATATATAGACGCTATCGCATGGTGTAGCGTCACTGAGCTTAAGACGCAGTATTATCTACAAACTATGAAACCACCGATCACCTCCAATAGTATATAAATTCAAAGTCTATTTGAATAAAAATTCGGTCATCATTAATTTAGCGAAGTATAAATTTTTCAAAGTGAAAAATGAATCTGTGAAAGAAAAAAATTTAGTCAATGTGAATGGCATCCTTTGCAAAGTAAGTTTGAAATATCGTACTATAAAGAACCGGAAAATAAGCATCGCATCACATAAAGCAGAAGTGAACGTTTGATGAATACAGAAATATGACACCAGTTTTGTTTACAGACAAAACAAATGCAATCGATTAACTTGGTTGAGCTGCTGTGCAGTGTATCGTGTTTAAGTATCGAAGCTGAAATAATGAATCATCGATTTTTTTTCCTGTTTATTTACAAAAATAAATCTGACTGCATTGTTGTCGCATAACAAGCGAAAGAAATCCTCATCACTGAATGGCCGTGCTTCATATTTGAAAAAAAAAACCAACCTTTCTCGCCAATAATTGTGGTTTTGATAAATCTCACACTTAATGCAAAAATTAAAATTCAAAAATCGCTTTACTTCGCACATTTTACGGCCAGATGAGAGAATGCGATATGCAATCGCTGGGATATTCGAACAGGTGAATATAATTCTCGATGGTTCGAATGATAGTGAGAGAGAGAGAGAGAGAGAGAGAGAGAGAGAGAGAGAGAGAGAGAGAGAGAGAGAGAGAGAGAGAGAGAGAGAGAGAGAGAGAGAGAGAGAGAGAGAGAGAGAGATGAAAGAGAAAGAAAGGAAAAGAGAGAGAAAAAAAAGCGAGAAAGGGACTAGAAGAACAAAAACGCGGCGATCAAGTACACACTCGAGCATCAGCGAGGCTTTTATTTGTGCTAGAATGTTTGTATGTGTGGTGTGTGCAACCAGTGATTTTACGGTGAAACAGAACATAAATTAACACGCTGTTTTATGAACACGACTTTTGCCATCAACAAAAAATAAAAACAGATCGCCTTGTGTTGGAAAACCTATTGCCGTTTTTTATGGCATGAATATTTCCCCGCTCTCTCATCTTGCCTTTTATTCGATTTATTTTTTAATTATTTTTTTCCCATGGATTTGCCGATGTTTTTTGATCTTTCTCAAAAAAAAAAAAAAAAAACAAAAAAAAAAACAAATTGCAATTTATTCCAGTGAATACAGCGGATTTTGCATTCTAGCAAAAGCCATTAAGTAAGTGGCACTTGGTGTCATGATGCAACACGAGACAAAATTGTATGGCCATAATAAAACTAAAAAGTTCAATCATAAAAAATGAAAACAATATAAAAAAAACATGCTTCAGGTGTATGTATGTTGCACCAATATTTTTAAATTTTTTTGAGCTTCTGAACGATTTGCGGTATAAAAACTAATTTTCATAAAGGGCGATCAGAGGCCAATATTTGAACAGCTTTTGTGTGTGTCGCATATTTTCGGAACCAAAAGAGAGAGAGAGAGAGAGAGAGAGAGAGAGAGAAAAAAAAAAAACAAATTGGTGAGAAAATGAACAAACAAAAATTATTCAATTTTACTGTATTTAATAAATCGGCCGTTCGATTGAGATGGATTTCACATTTTCATTCGATATCGCAGCTCGTTTAACGATATAATTGGATAGCATATTCATTTGATGCCATTCACTTGGATGAGCATTTCATCCGTATAACTGGATTGTGTCAATCAATATCAAAATTGAATATTCAAACAGTCATGGTGGTCCGTTGATGAAGGTGTTAAAAATGTTGAATGTTGGTAGATATTTTACGGCCCAATTAAAAATCAAACACACCATATACACATAGACATCAACAGTCAATTATGACCGCACGATTTAAACCAAACCAGCGGTTTTAAAGCGATTTCATCACCCAAAACATTGTGGACGAAGCAAAAGTATAACCAAAATGGCTAGTTAGCAGACATTGATTTGGTGTATCACTGATTTCCATGGATTGGCCACCACCAAACAACCAACCAATCAATTTACATTTTATTATTTAATCAAATGTTTCAGCATTTGAATTTATTCCGACAGAGACTATTAACTGTCACTTTTTACACACTGCAAATAATGTTTGCAATCAGTAATGACAAGATCTCAATGTATCCTTCGGCTCTGATTTATTTTTATGTTCGTTCTTCTTTTGAGATATTATTTTTTTTTTTTTGTGCTTCTCTTCGTGTCTTTTTTCACGTCAATTTCAACAAAGAATTTTCCTGCAAAAACCAACATAATCAATGTTAAGCAGGCAAGCGACGCACATATTTTAAATTAAAACAAATAAATGCTTGTACAATTTTTATGGTCATTTGCGCGCGATGAAGATGAAAGAACAAAAAAAAAAAAAAAAATAAAAATAAAATAAAATAAAATAAACAATGAACGAGAGTTGTTATGCATTTATTGATTGCTACTTCAATAAAGGTTAACCGGTTAGCATATTCATTTGGAAGTTTGTAGCGTCACTTGGCGCGCAAAATCCTTCATAAAAATACATTTAGTTTTAACGTTGTAACTCACTTGTCGGCTTTTTATCTCTGTCATTCTCTCACTCTATCCTTCTTTCTCTTTCTATTTTACTCTCCCTATCATTCTTTCTGTCATTCTCTGTCTTCTTCTTCTGTCTCTCCCTCTTTCATTGTCAGCCTTATTCTCAATCTCATTTTCCTTCTCAAGTTCGTTCGCGTTGTGATTTTCGTTTTAACCGAATACATTTACCAACAAAATCGTCTTATATTTTTAATAGTAACAAAAAAAAAAGATTCCATTTAATTGACTAGCTCCTTAGCGGCATCATCGCTAAACTACGGCAATCACATCAGTCAAAAAGATGTAATCGTCAAAGATGAACTCGTAAATGAATAACAGGAAGAAAAGAATTCACAATTTATTCACGAAGGTTCATAACAAAGAGCGAGCAAAAAGAAGAAGAGAAAAAAAAACGCACAAGAGTACGACGTATTTAAAATGTTGCAGCAAAGGGAAAAATCTTGCACACATTGAAAAGAGAATGGAAAAAGGTTTTTCTTTGTTTCAGAATTACCTGTGATTGTGCACTAAAAAGAAGACGAGTAAAAGAGAGAAACAGAAAGATTTCGAGAGGCAGAGCGAGAGAAATGGGACAAGAAAATGTGTGAGACTTTGGCGGTGAACAAGCGTGCATTGCATGAAAATGCAGACAGTCTTTATGTTACCATAGTGTTTGCTCGGAAAGCATGTTATTATTCCATTTAGGCGATTTATTGTTAACGTTTAGCGCATCTTTGACAATAACAATGCTGTTTGCATTTTATATGCAATGCAAAATTCCGTATTGCGAATTCATCAATGTGAGAGAATATACACATATGCACACCAACTGCTTTTGAACACACATGGCAAGAAAAAAAGAAAAAAAGAAAGAAAGAGAGAGGAAGAGGGAGAGAGAGAGATACACACTCTCACTGCACATATTATGAGATATAAATAATTTCCGAGATTGGTTAAGTGAATTCATATCCTCTTTTTATTTGTCCTTTATTGTATTCAATGGCATTTATTGTGCTCATTCACTCGATGCGCGCAAAAATACCTTCACATAAACAATAATATGATCAAGAAAGAAGAGAAAAAAATGTCAATGATTGAATTGGCGAGCGAAAAGAGAGCAAAAACTTCCTTCCCTTCACTGAATTCGATTTTCGTAAAAATTCCCACAAATCAGAGCGCATACCACCGATCACAGAGACCTCAAAGGAAGCATACAGTTAGTCGGTCTGCTTGATACACATTTTTATTATGATGGGAATTTTGATTTTTTTTTTTTTCCATTCGTTCATTCATTTGTTCGTTTTGTTTTGTTTTGGATGCGGAATACATTTTGAATGTTTCTGGATGCTTAAAACATGAAAATGCAGGGAATATCATGTGTGATTGTGTGAACGTTTTGATTAATCCAAATCTCATCGAGCCTATGATGATCGCATTCATTGAGGTACTGTGAATAACGTTACCCTTTCCAAATGGCTCTCTTTCAATCAAAATGGGTCGGTCACCTTCATCAAATCTCAAGCAACGGAAAACAGGCAACGAAAAAAAAAAAAATAATATAAAATCATACGAGGT
The DNA here is from genome assembly GCA_029041755.1 of Resseliella maxima. Lineage (NCBI taxonomy): Eukaryota > Metazoa > Arthropoda > Insecta > Diptera > Cecidomyiidae > Resseliella > Resseliella maxima. The sequence continues at coordinate 303,393 of JAQOWM010000635.1, read as the reverse complement.
GCGATCGCAAATAATTCTCATAATGAGTTTTTCGCACGTTTCATCAGTTGCATCCGTTTAACATGAACAATGAAAGTGAGAGGAAAAAAAAAATTCGACCATAAATCAACTTTAAATCAGAACATTTCTCACCTGAAAAATGTCTGAATGAAGTGACGATTCACCAAGTGATTTATACAGGTTCAGCAATATTTATTCTGGCTGCAAAAATCAAATATTTCATAAATCAATCAAAAATGACTGAATTCATGAAATTTTCATGCCAAATCAAGAGATCAAGTTGACATGCGAAGAGATGAAGGCGGTGAAGAGAAAGAGAGAGAGAGAGAGGCGAGAGAGAAAGAGAGAGCGAAAGAGAAGGAGAGAGCGAAAGAGAAGGAGGAAGAGAGAGAGAGAAAAAGAACCAATGCGAGTCCAAAGAATTTGTTCACTGTTAAAGCGAATGCTTTAGATATGAAATGCTCAATGTCACAAGAGAACCAAATATATATCGAAAGAAACATAATCGAATCAATATACAAATGCGTAACAACGGAACAGAAAATTATTCATTCGAAAAAAAAAGCGAATGAAAAAACAAAATCATGGATTGATTGATACGATAACACACACAGAGCGCCTTTCAATATCTGTCACACTATAGAGTGTAATGTGTATAACGATACTTGGGATCAATTTCGAAGCAAACACGTTCTTGTGTGTAAATTTTTCATTGATCGATATTAATACACTTGACTTCACTCAATCACATTGTGTGAAATATTGTATGCATCGGTCGGTTGGTACAACATTTTTGTGAATATTACGATTTCAATGATTTTCACTACTTGGTGATGACGATGACGATGCCGTTGCTGTGACTGCAAAAGCATTTAACAGAAAAATCGAATAAATAATATCGATGCAAACTTCTTTTAAATCGGATGCAATAAACTCATATTTTTTTGAAAGCGATTTTTTCATTTTTTTTAAATGGAATCCAGAAAAAAGTGGGGTTACGCGTGGAAACATTTTTGTTGAAATTCAATGCCAATGTTGGAAAAAAGCAATTGTTTGTTATTGAGGGATCGATGGCACGTATTTTTATCGTGTATTTTGCCAATAACTTGCTGGAATATGCACCCGGAAAAAGGATACAAAATCGAAAAGTGCCTTTTTATGGCATTTGTATCGAACAATGATTCCGAGAATCAAGAGTGAGTATGCACGTTTTCACTTTGAATTTCTCGTGTGTTTGTGTGTACACTTGGTTATGTGTTGAAAATGCCACATGATATGGAGCAAATGGGAATGTCGGTTTCACACAAATCGACCCAAACTAGAAAAATATGTTGGCAATTTTGCTCCAAAATACGCATATTGTAGTCAAAACATGAATTCCGTTGTTAAAATCACCGACGATAGGATATCCGGAAGCACATTTATTCGCAGCTAGTAGTGAGCGGGCGAGCAAGCGACGTTCTTTGTGATTTGGCGAGTATTGGAATGCGCGTTCGCGAAGGCGCCACTGAATGTGAACACATTTTCCAAATTCATCCTGCTGGCGCTGCTCTCTTTCTCACTCATTCTCATAGTCAGTGTTTGTTTGTTTGTTTGTTTTTTTTTTTTTTTTTTGTTTCAATGGATTTTTCCCATTCAGTTAGTGTGTCGAAGCACCGTTTTCATATCTACCATTTTTCCTCTGTATGCGTTTATTGTTCGTTCAGCGGGATATAAATTTCACAGCTATAGCGATGGTATCTTGTTGCGCTCGGAAATGTAGATATTCTGTTGATTCTCCGCCCGTTAACATTCTAACTCAACTTCGATATGAGTCTCTCTCTCTCTCTCTCTCTCTACTTTGGATTCATATTTGCTAGTCATATGCAGTTCACGAAATGGAATAATAGCATTTTAACATACCGATATGCCATTGAATTATATTGTAAATATTCATTGTTTTCGAAAACACATTCAGGAACATATAAGCTCACTCATTGTATACCAAATGGCCAAAATATATCATCAAATTTTGATTGAATTACTAAATCTATGTTGTTATTTAGATTCATTGCAATTTGATGAGGCATCATGCTATTGGCAATTCAAATGTATCGAAGTCGCATTAGCAAAGAGAATCATTGCCTCTTACGCCATCTCTACGAGTACAATGTGAATTTGAATGAATATCAAACAAAAGTGTGAAAATTTCATACAGTGAACTTTCATGTCGTGGGCAAGTACATCAACGACCGATTAATGTACTATGGAATAAATCGTGCGGCGTTGCGTTGCAAGAGATCTCTATCATATGTAAACTGAATTGCACATATGGAATGCAAACGACAAATCGTATCTTTTTGCCGTTTCCGTTGGTATAATCAGTATACATTGATGAATCGTATAGGTGGCGTCAATGGATTAAAATCAAAGTTCTTCACATGTAAAAACATACAACAAATGCCATATTGAATGTATATATCATTTGACCGCAAATATTTGCTCATATTAAATTTGAATTTCGAATACACTCAATTTAGTTAATTGAATGCATTTTAATGCCATAATAATTGATTAAGAACTAAAACATGTTTTCGATTCACTGCCAAATATTTAGGCAGTGAATTGAGTTTTTAAAAGCCTTGTATAATCAATTTATTGCCACGTGATATTTTATATGTGCGTTTTTATTTCTCAATAAAAAAAAGTTATACTTTGTTGGTTAATCTCCACAACATGTCACAACAATACATTTGTCGGCGCCGCTTCATTTGATTAATGCATGCGATTTGCACGTGAAGAGAGAAAAAAAAAATAATACACATTGCGTGCTGCCATTCATAAAATCATATTTCCAACCGTGAAAACGTACCTTAAAGCTAAGTACAATTTACTTTGATTTCGTTCTTTTTCTCACTCTCACTCTCTCTCTCTCTCTCTCTCTTTCTCTCTCTTTCTCTCTCTCTCTCTCTTTTTTTCTCCCATACCTCTTTGGTTTCGTCTCGTCATTGTTCAACTTCTCTGGTTTGTCGTGTTTGTTCAGTGGAAAAAGGTGTTAAATAGATTATGGCGGGTATTTGAACAAAAGTCCCCACGGAAGAATAATAATTGTTGTGTTATGATTTACAAGCAAACCATATTTAAATTTTACTTTATGAACGTTCGTTATGTCAACTAATAAAAACAAATATCCGTGGACGTCGACGTGAATATGGACGCCAATGTTAATATTCATACATGAAACTTCCATGCATGGATGTGGATACGAATTATCGATGTGAATATGGTCGATAACGACATATATATGGACATGAACGGACATGGGAATCAACATGGACATCACATCACAAGCGCATTTCAAACAATTTCAAATTTTCATTTTCAACTTTTAGATTTTGTGGTCAAAAGTGGCGTCAACCATCCAACGCTGCATACATTTTGACAAACAACAGCAGCGAAAAAGTAAATGAAAAAAAAAAACCACTTTGATTTAATGGAACATTTAATCTGTGATGTAAGTAATTTTCTTTACGAACTGCAAAACACATCAAACACATTAGGCGAGTGACGGGTTCGTTCGTTCGTTCCTTCGGTACGGATTTTTTCTTCATTCATTTTCAGTTTCATTTCATTCCTTCAATTTGATGTGAAGCGATAAATTTTCTGCAACAAAATGAAAAGTTGAGAAGTGAAGATGGAAGTGTTTTTAGTATATATTTGAAACTGCGACAAAATAGATGTAGAATGAAAAAAAAAAGCGAACAAACACTGAATTGGGGCACGTGTAGTTGTCATCGTCAGCAGCAGGCAAAGGAATAAGAAGTCGAAATAACGAATGAAACAAACGAAAAAAAAAAAAAAAAAAAAAAATAGAAGAAAAAATTGAGCGCGCGCGCGCGTTCGTACACTCAATACACATTTCTGTCGTTTTCTTGAATTTACAAAAGACATATGTTCAATTTAGTCGAAGTGAAGAAAAGAGGAAAACGAAGAAGAAATAGAAGAAGAAGAGAAAGAAATAGAAGGCACCATCGTCTTCATTTTCTAGATTTCGCCCTATTTACGAATGACAGAAATGAAAACGAGCACAAAGGAGACAGAGAAATAAAAAGAAAGGAACAAAAAAAAAAAACATAGGAAAAGAACATCTTGTATATGAGTTTATCCTTCGCAATGAGAAATACGATATAAATGAACAGAGTGAGGATTCGTGATCGAAATGAGACCAAGAGGTGTATTAACAAATTTTTCACAAACTATGTTAAAGCTACGTGCAATTTGACACATTCAAATACCACGCGTAATGTTAAATAGACGATGAAATTTGTATGAAAATATTTCACCGCTTAATGGCATCGAAAGTATGTCAGATCCCTTTTTTTTTCATTTTTCTTTTTTGCTTTTGCAAACGAGCTAAAATCGGTCAAAATGCCAAGCAAAATTCCAAATTCTTTCGGTTTTTTTTTTTTCATTTCGTCTCTGTTTTGGTGCTCTCAAGCATTTCAATTGTTTTTCATACTTTGCTAGACTGCTTTGCAATGGAACAAAGCAATTTTTGTGTTGTGATTTTAAACAGATCCGTTTAATTTACTGTAAAGCATTGTGTTTTTTCATTCGATAAACGAACACACATTCACCGAATGTAAGAAGAAACAAGGAAGATGTTTAATTTTCATTTTATATAAAAGAAATTAAGTCTTGAGTCTTATCCTTGAAACATTGTGAGTAGCAAAATCGAAAAATCTATTTAAACCGAATAAATGAAAGAAAACGGTTCTTGTTAATAAAGACGCATGCTTTCCAAGCCAAAGAGTTTCAATGAAAGCGAATACAATTTCAATGCACATTGCACTCAATGAAAATTCTCTCATATTGAACGAATCGAAGAGATAATAAGAAATGAAGAGAGAAAAAAAAAACACAACCGCTCAACTGATACTGTGTCTGTGGATTGAATAAACCCATTTGAAGAGACAACTTTTGCATGTCTCGAATAAAATTGAATTGAAAAACATTGTGCAATTGGGAGCAGCAATTCACGAGGATATTGCCACAGCTGTTGCGTCTTTTTTTTCTTCTTCTTTTATTATTGAATATTAGCGCTGTTACAAATTACACACAGCATTTGTGTGAGCACGTGGAATCGAACAATGGAAATTCAAACCGAAGTGAAACAAATATATTGAGAGATATTCATGTGAAACGATTGTTTTCTCTTCTCTTTAATACACGCCCTGCCCAACTGACTTTTTCGCCGCTTTTTTTTTTCTTGTCCTTTTTTTCATTTTTTTCTTTCATTTTTTTTTTTTTTTGTTTTGTTTTGTTTAAATTACTTTTTAATTGTAATTAATTGACCTTGAATTAGCATTGAGCAAACCGAATAAATTGTAGCACCGAAACTAATCTTGTCAAATTCATCACAAGCATGCGGGACCGATCAATATCGAACAAATTACATAGTATGCTGTAATTCGTGCCAATATCGACTTGTTTATTTTTTTTTTTTCTTTCGTCTTCTGTTTGTTTCTTGATACAAAATTACCGAATCGCTTTAGCAAAGAAATTAACGATTCTTACGCCATCTTTACGAGTACAGTGTGAATTTAAATGAATATCAAACAGAAGTGTGAAAATTCACACAGTGGACTTTTATGTTGTGGACAAGTACACGAACGATTGATTTATATACTACGGCATAAGTCGTTTGGCGTTACAGTGCAAGCGATTTCTATCATGAATGGCACATACACCATTACGGAATGCAAACGACAAATCGTATCTTTTTGCCGTTTCCGTTGGTATAATCAGTATACATTGATAAATCGTATAGGTGGCGTCAATGTCTTGAAATCAAAGCTATTCACATGTAAAAACATACAACGAATGCCACATTGAGACAACTGAATATATTGCACAAGAAAATGTTATCTCTTGTTTTGACATGAATCATTTATGAATGTAGCGTTTAAATGAAAAAAAAAAAATGCCCTATGAGCCTTGGTCGAGGAGAAAAAGAATAAAAAAAAACGCAAAGATGGAACGGAACAAGACAAACAAGACGAGCAAAAAAAAAAACTATTCTGCGTTAACACGAATAGAAGGAAAAACCCAAACGAATAAAGGCTGCCTACTATCGTTTTAACCGCAAGTAAAGGCACTTTTTTTGCCTCTACTCTCTTTCGTCGATCCGTTTTCATTATTCGTTTTTTTTTTTTTGCTCGGTCTCTGTATCAAAAGCATCCCATAATCAATAGCCGTCTTCTTTGTAATTTACGTCGCAAGGCATTGTCTTGAGATAGTAAAAGATGCAGAACAACAACTGCTCACACATCTCTGCTGCTTATCTTATACAGCGTGCAAACGATGAGATTGTTGTTTATTCAGTATTTTCATCTTTCTTTCTTTTCTCGTTCCGTAAATACCAATTCAGTAGCTTAGATTTTTGATTTAGCTACAGCTTAGCGAATTGAATTGGCCTTTCTTTTGGTGTGAGTGACTTGGTACTTTATTATTCTGTTATATGTTTGTTGATCGCACGCGCTATTGTTTCGCGTTAAAGCAAGACTGAAAATAGTTTTAAATCCAATAGATTTCTGGATTTTCAACCGTATATATCGCCCACAATGCAACACACTCCTGTTGGCACAATAATCACTCGCCAAGAGAAATAGGTAAAAATAGACTCGATAAAACTCTCTGAAAATGTTCTTTGTACGTGTTAGAAAACTTCTCGATTACTATCATTATTTTCAATTATTACTTTTCGTTTCTTTGTCGGTTTGTGTTTGTTTTTTTGTTTGTACCATTTGAAATGGTATTGATTCAGTATTGGACGATGTGTTTATCAACAATACAACGGTAAAAATTGCTTCTTGTTCTTTGTTTTTTTCTTTCACTCTCCTTCTATTTCTCACTCATTCACTCTCACTCTCTTACTCTCTCACTCTATCTATCTCTCTCCCTCCTTCGCTCCTTCCCTCCTTCCTTCCTTCCCTCTCGCTCTCTTACTTCCTGCCGCTCTTCCTCTCTCTCTCTCTCTCTCTCTCTCTCTCTCTCTCTCTCTCTCTCTCTCACTCATTCATTCTCTCTCTCTCTCTCTCTCTCTCTCAATTTTCATTCAACAGCAACATTCAAAATATCAAAAGACATGGAACCGTTTAATTTTAACACAACAATCAATTGAATTTGGCTTTCGTTCGTAAATTTATTTTGGTTGAAAAGTTCTGGAATGCGTGCATTGAATATGATACGAAATGATGAAAATTGTGAAATATTGTAATGACGCTCCAGAAATTGAACAGATAATTGAATATTGATTTTTTATGGTTGATGTTCTTAGTGGTGCTCGAAGCAATCAAACGAGTTGAAATAACTCGGCCACCAAAACATGGAAATACCAGTATAAATTGGAATTTCCAAATAGGCATTCATTGATACGAAAAAGTGTGTCGTATAATAAACTGCATTTCATACTAATTTTCGTATATTGAATTCGAAAATAATTTCGTAGATTATGTGCATGTGCCGCTTGTTTGCACATTTTACCACAATAAAACTGAGAGTACGAATAGAATGCCGTTCAAAACAGAGAGAAAAAAAAATTACAACAACAGCAAAGAAATAGAGGATAGAGAACGAGAGAAAGAGAGAAAGAGAGAAACAAAGAATAAGAGCAACTGAGCAAGGTATACTTAGAATGAAAACGGTAGAGCCGCAAATAAACAATACCGCATACACACAGACGTCAAATGCAACGTTTTGATTGGTTCGAAGAAATATTCGATCCCTTCGAGCAGATGCCGATCGAATGTGTGTATAGTGTATGCACAGCAACCACCGCTTCATCGATGAATGATGAACGAACGGGCACAAACAACAATAATAATACTAACAGCAGCAGCAGCAGCAGCAACAACAACAAAAATTGAAAAATTTCCATTGCATAGTAATTTTTTCGTTGTTTTGTTATCGTTTTCGTTTTATAAAATATCCTTGTGTAGAGGGCATATGTTTTGCTTTTTATTTTAAAAGTGACTGGGTAACAGATTGCGTCTCATTTGATGGCAAAAAGCCTTGATTGTACGGGTAATGGTTGTTTTTGGCTGCGTTTGCCAGCATAAAAGACATTTGATGTTGTATGCAATTCATCGGTGTTTTGAATTGTGTGACTGCATCGTTGTGGAATGATCTTTGAATATTTTGCATCACGCAAGTGAAAATAGAAAAAAAAAGAGAGAGAGAGAGAGAGAGAGAGAGAGAGACGAGAAGAGATTCAATTGGATGGGAAGCGTTTGAGGCGAATTGAATCACATTTATTGGATTTGAGTCTGTCGATCGGTACGGACAAAATAATTTTACTATTTTGCCCGACTTCTTCAACGAAAACTACACAAATTTGCATATATTTTCCACACTGTTTGGACATTGTTCCTTTTCAAACGAAAAACTATTGCTTTGAATGTCTTTGTGCTTCTCCTTCTTGTTTCAATCATTCATATTCATTGCATTTCAATACGTTGAATGTTGTGCAATTTATCGTTCATGCGAATGTTTTATTTTCAGATGTTCTCTTGAAATATACTAACAATATTCGTTCGACGAATCAAATAAGTGTGTTTCATTCAATGGGAACTTGTTTATTTGAGCGGATATATAAAAATTGTTCTGGCACTAAAATCCGGCTAATTTTACATTGTATTGGGCGACGACGATGTCGAGAATGGTGTGTGTGCTTATGCGTTTGAGCCAAAAATCTGGCCTTCTGAATTGATTTCATTGTAAGGAGTCTCGAAAACAATAACGCTAGCAAATAATGTAATATGAAGTGGATTGTTCTGTGAATAGAAATTGGGAAAATGCCAAGCATAAAATGAAAAAAGGAATCAAATATACAAACACAACGAGACAATTGTTCTTTCTGGTCAGAAAAGTTTTGATGAAATTCGACATCAGAGAGAGAGAGAGGGAGAGAGAGAGAGAGAGATTTATGCGAAATAAAGTTGATAACAGAAAATTTTAAGGATCAGAAAACTGCAAATCGAATCACATTGAATTAGCTGTATTGCAGAAGTCCCCTTTTGTCGATCTTGTTAAAATACGCTTATAAGACTAAAACTCAACAAAAGAGGAGACCAAAAAAAAAATAAAAAAAATAAAAAAAAGAATTTTTTTTTTTCGTCTCAAATATTTCTTCAATTGTAGTGGTTTGTTTGAACAAACAATAAAATTGTCAATCGACTTATTTGAAGACAATAAAATGTTTACGTTTGATAGCATCTTCATATCGAATATCGATTTTGAATCTAAAAGAAGAAGCCATCGAAAGGTCTGTATGTCAATGATGATGATGATGATGGTGCTTGCATTTTCTTGTTCAAATGAATAAGCCGCATTAGAATAAAGACCCATATTCAATCTAATACAATCAATGTGATGAATGAAAATAGCAACGTTTGCGATAACAGAATGGCAATTCAATTCCATTGTCTGTTATATTCAACACAATATTGGCATTGTGTGTGTGTGTGTGCGTATGAATGTGTGTTAATAATTTTCCACAAACGATGACGAAAAATGGAGCATAGACTAAACTGAACAGTAGTCGAAATTAGCGAATGAGGACAGAATGAGCATTTGCAAAGGATTGAGAAAATTCAATTGGAATGAAAAAAGTAAGAAGAATTTAGAGTCTAAGACGAGATTGTGAGATGTATACAGAATAGAAGAAGTAAATCAGAATATACGGGCCTAATACGGAGTAAAAGACTCTGATACGAATGAAAAGAGTCTGATACGGAATTTTAGCTTATGAAACCGGAACGAGGACCTGCGAGACGGAAATTTATCTTGACAAAACGGAATAAAAATGATTCGAATCAATTCGATTTGTGAATATTTTCCAACACGTTGTTTATCACAACAGTGTTCGCTATTGCCGTTATCGTTTCCATCATAGTTTGTGCGATGTTTGCGACTGCTCAGTGGTTTGTTGCATGATTTCTTTTCGACGCTTTCTTTCGGCATTAGATAAATTGTATGTCGTATGTTATACGATGCGATTATAACTTATCTTCTATCGCAAAGTTTGCTTTTTTTTTCTTTTTCTTCTTCTTCTTTTTCTCTATTCTTGTTCCATTTCTGTGTTATTGAATAACGATACCAAACAACAGATGGTCGATAAATTGAATTGGTTGTGTCTTCCTCTCGGCAGCACTCTTTTTCTCTATCTTTTTCTATCTTTCTCACACTCTTTCTCTCTCTCTCTCTCTTCCTCTCCCTTTCACTGTTTTTTTCCTTCATCCATCCTTTCATTTTCTCTTCCATTTTCTTTCTACTCAATTTTCATGCGAATTGTGCCTCTGGTCGTTGAATCATATAGTTTGAATGTGCACGCGAATAAAGAGATTAGCTCAGCATTTAGAAGATGGAATTTAGATAGCATTGAACACTTTAGACTCTCGACAAAATGGATGAACAAATGATGATGTCAAAACTTTTGATCATATTCTAAATCTATGTCGATGACATAAAAAAAAAACCCAATCATTTCTTGTGACTTATCGCCGTTGTCTCTGTGACAATAAGTGAATCTGCTTCACATCAAAATGTTCAAATTAAACTTTTCAGACAAAATGTATAAATCATTTGAAGAGCGAATCGCGCAATTGATTTGTCTTTGAATTCTACATAATTGCATATTCATTTTGATTGACCTTTTAGAATAGGGCCACATTCACTTGTATGCATTCAATTAGAGTCAAAGCCATAGTGTTTTTGATGAAAGCAATTTCAATTTCATAATTCGTCGCCGCTCCGCATACACAGTCTACTGTGCTTTATAAAATTCAATGAGTAAAAAGAAGAGCGAAAAAAAAAACATGTATTGCGAAACACTTTAGGGTAAATTCCATATGGAATAGCACACTTGAATTTAAAAAAACAAAAAAAAAAAAACAACAATGAAAAAACTGCCAAAATGTGCATACTCATTGCGTTATTGGAATGATTTTTTTTTTTTTCATAAATTGTGCACGTCATATGAAGTGCTATTTCAACATCACGTTCATTTGCGATAATTGCTTCCAAGGGTGCAATGCCGATCTTTTTCATTACGTAACACAAATTTCCAATTAAGAATTAATTTCATAATGAAAGTTGATGATGACGATATTACAAACATCAACGGACAAATCTATACAAATTGACATCATTGTGACTCATTTGCATATTAAAAAAAAAAAAAAAAACATTTTATTTATCGATCAAAAAGCTATTTCACGATAACTAATTAATTTTAGAATTACAATGTGAACGATAGATTCTTTTTCCGTCAGTTTCATTAGTTCGATAACATTCCATACGAATTGTGTTGAGTGATTGAAATGCATGCGGGCAAAGATTTTTTTTTTTTCTTGTTTGTTTGTTTCGATTGGACTGAATGATTGACTCATGATAGCAATCAAACTAAATTCGAAAATACCAAATCATCACTTTCATGTGACAAACTGTGAAATTAATTTCGTTGATTTCGTTATCTTACGTGAATTCCATGCCATTTTTTCCCCAACTTGTTTACCACTTGATTTACGATTATTTTATGTTTCGTATAATCGGTATTCTGTTTTTTTTTACGATTCGCTAAGATTTCCTTTGAAAAAATTTGAACCACAAGGTTAAACCAAATGATTTCCAAACTCAAACTCTTCATGGCAAACGGGCTAAAATGATGTAAACAAAAAAAAAAAAAAAAACACGATTTCAGAGCGACCAACAAAAGTGTTGACCAAACGTTCGGTTTAGTAAAATATTTTGTTGACAAAACCGTACTTGTTTATCAATTTCCAGTTTAATACAATTACAACATGGTAATGAAATGATAATAAAACTGGCATGTTACAGTGATTTTGCATGATGTTAAAGAATTAAATGTGCAACTGAATTTTAAAACGGAAATATGTGAATTAAGGTCAAAGTGCATTTTTTTGCTCGGTTCTTTTAGTTCACCGTTTGTAAATGTTGTTGTTTTTAACACCCACGGCCATTTCACCATTGGGATGATGATGTTTTGTTTGCGCGAACTATCGAGAAATGTTGACTGACGAAAGCATGACGTCAAGGCAAAATGATGCGAGAGAGCACAATTTCAATAGAATGGTATCCGTTTGCTATATTCACTGATATGCGGCGATGATAGTGGTGGGCGAGCATTCTATAGCATTTAATATGGACGCATTTTAGTATGCATTCCCGATATATTTTCTATTCCCAAAACGGAGCATCACATTTCCTGTTTTCATGAAGTTACGGCTTTTATATTGTGTTGTGCAACAATCGAATAACAAGCAAAATCTATGAAACTAGACAGCCACAAAACTAAACGGATTGAAAATGAGAATAATGTTGATGGCAAAGCCTATACTTGACTCTCATATAACAGCACTTGCACACTCTCGTGTACACTCACATTGGGTTTTTTTTTTTGACCATGGGACATTGGTTTTTATGCAACTTAATTATCAATGAAATTCTTTTCTCTTTCTCTATCTTTCTCTTTAACTTCATTTCTCTCTTTCTTTTTTTCTCTCTTTCTCTCTTTTCTCTCTCCCTCTCTTTCTCTCTCCCTCTCTCCCTCTCTCCCTCTCTCCCTCTCTCCCTCTATCTCTCTCTCTCTCTCTCTCTCTCTCTTTCTCTTTCTTTCTCTCTCTTTCTCTCTCTCTCTCTCTCTCTCTCTTTCTCTTTCTCTTTCTCTCTCTCTCTCTCTCTCTCTCTCTCTCTCTCTCTCTCTCTCTCTCTCTCTCTCTCTCTATGTGAGTGTGTTTTACTCGGTTGGAGTACCATGCACTTTAAAACGATGGAAAATATGCCATGACATAAACACCAAACAAAAACCAACCATGAAAATTGCTTACGTCAAATAAGAACCGTGTTAAAGGGTTTTTTCCCCCGCTCATATAAAGTGTACTGTTGCCATGGATACATTGCAATGTCCTTGCCACCGCATAAACGATTATATTGCATATTATATTAAATATAGGTTCATTTCCAATGCAGTAAATTGATGACAACAGCACCGATTGCGATTTACAATAATATTATATTTACAAAAGGATAACCAAGAGAGGATGGGAGTGGGGCGGCAGTGTTTGAAGGGGGGTAGTGAGAAAATGGGCAGAGTGTGAAAGAGAGAGCGAGAGGAGGGGGGATAGACAGCGAGAGATAAGTACAAAGACGTGAAAGAGAAGCAAATTTGGATAAAGAAAGATGAAGAAAGATAGGAATACAGTATATTCTCATAATTTTATCACCCAATCCACACCACCATGCTATTATCAAAAGCCAACTTACAGCTTTTTTAAATGTAATTGAATTTAATGATTAATCTGAAACTTTGATTGTTTTCTGTAATCGAGATGGTTTATTAGTGGTACATTTTACAATGGTGTAATTTTAATTTGTAAAATTGTAGCAATCTGCTAGTGACAGTGACATGCCATTATAAATGTGCAATTTTTATATAATTATTTTGTGATTTCGATACGTTTCCCAACATAGAATTACTTTATTGATTCCAAGTATCGAGAGTATTAATTTAATTCATAAACACGAACCAATGTGTGCACAATGCAAACTTCAAATTGCAGACAAAACAAAAAAAAAAAAATAACCTTTTCGTCAAAGTTCACATTTTCAAATGAAAATGATAATAAAATTCATGTAAATCAATTTATTGTAGTCACATTGAATTTTATTGTTGAAGAAAAACAACAATATTATGAAATATAATTCACAAGAATCGGAATGACTCATTACACAATTCCTGGCCAGTTTATCAGTATATTTATTGCGAGCATATTTCCTGTTACATCGAATGGTACTGAACGATAGTGTGCTCCTACAGCCAAATATGAAAATAAAATTAAATTCTCATTTTCAATGCGACAATACACATGGATCTGTGAATGTGCGAATGCGTAATAACGTGATAACGTCACATTTCGGTGTGATAACACCAACAAGCTCTTTTCTGAACAATAATATACACACAAGCAAACAAACAGATAAAAACATACACGCCGAATTATCATCGCGCGAGAAACTTCAACGAAATGTCATTTTAATCTCTCAATAAACTTATGCCGCGTCAATGAATTTTTCAATCAAATGAAATGCTTCGCTTACTTTTTTTTTTTTTTTCGCTGTCTCTGTTGCGTTTGTTCTGCGCAAATATTCGTTCGTTATCATTTATCAACATCGTCAGTCAGCTAAAGTGAAATTCATTCTAAAATCCCCATATATTGTACTGTATTATATTTTTGCTTGATCGATTTGAATCATGCATGTTTACATGTTCGGATCACGTTTGGGAATCCTTCTGATTATCATGCTATTTGTGTGTTGGGGAAAAAGAAGAAACAACAATGAGAAACAGTAGAAAGCAGACGACAAGTCGTTCGTATCGATACATGTGTATATGAAAGATTGTTGAAGGATTTTCGATCAACCACATTTGTCGACCGTAAATCTGTTTCATTGTATTGAATTTGGATGGTTGGAAATTAATGCGGCATTAGATTTACAATAATAAAACCGAAACGATGATTTTGGGCAAACCTCAACCAATTTACCAAAATGACTGCAGACATTTTGGGGAGACAATTTTTGTGGTTTTTTTTTCGGTCGATATCGGATGTGTGTGTGTGTGTGTGTGTGTCGATGATGTGTCGCATCCGCAGTGAAAATATCCAAGCAATAAACGGTCAATATAGTTCATTGTTATTGAAACCCCTTTTGAATGGATCGAATTGTTAATTTGAGTATCATTTGACACTGCCTTCAAAAACAACATTTCAATATCGTCTGCAGTTTATCGGTTTGAGATAAACAATGTATGTAACGGAAAAATGGCCTGATGTTGAATTTCTTTTTCTTTTGTAATATCTCATGAATGCTCTTTTGAACTGTCGATAACAGATAAGAAATAAGAAAGAGAAAATAAAACTGCAAATCATGATAATTTCATAACAATTGAAATCCATATCAAATTCCAAAAAATGTTTTCTTTAAATAAAATCATCATTTCATTTATAATTATAAATTGTGATATAAATTTATTTTTAAATTTTCTCATGAATCACATTGATAACGACTCAACTGAAAATACTCAATTTTTTTGTTGAGCTGCGAAGTATTATAGCAAAAAAAAAATAATCTGAGAAATTCGTTTGAAAATGAGCTTTATTGATCCATTATTTGAATTATTTGTGGTATAAATCGTATTTCCATTGCAAACAAGCTGTATGAATGGATTAAAAGTGATATTTTATTCGCATAGAAAAACGGAAAATGCAAACGACGAGACGTTAAGTTAAGTTCTATCGTGCCAAACGATTTGATGCTCGGTCTTGAAACAGAGAAATCATTCAAGATGCGTTAATGCAATGGCTGCACATTGAAATGATTGTGTATAAAATGTCTGTCTCGCCTTTAAAATCAATGGCATAAAGTGCACAGATAGATGGAGACTGAACGAGTGAGAAAATAAGGGAGCCTGTGCTCCCAAAAGAAGCAAGAGAGAGAGAGACAGACAGAGATAGATAGAGAGAGAGAGAAAGAAAGGAAAGAGAGAGAGAGAGAAAGAAAGAGAGAGAAAAAGTGAAGAGGATTGAGAGAGAAAAAAAGAGAGAGAAAAATGGAACGAGACAGAAAACAACAGTGTAAAGAGACAGAAGCACAAGAGAACGAAAGAGTGAAGGAAACAATAGGGAGTGAAAAAAAAGAGAGAAAATATCCGTTTGCACTCTCGCCTTCACCTCATCGAAGGAAAAATAAAAAAAAAAACGAAGATAAAATGTATGTGTATTATATAGTATGGAAAAACGCAATTTAAGAGCATTGCATAAGCTCATATAGACTTGCGGCGTCGGCATCCAACTATTTGCGCTATGAAAATTTAGCTATCGATATCATGTTCATTCAGACACACACCGAAACACCCAGACGGAATGAAAAACGGCAAATCGTCTGAAAATGTTGAACAACAAGAAATAAAGTTTTTTTTTTCCTGAACAAATATAAGTGCACGATGCCCGATGTCTCGGTATTTAATCGAAAAATTCAAACCAATACACATTTAAGAGAAACCGGCACTGAAAAATATGAAAACGTCTATCGTCGCGTTCGGTTTTTCGTTCCCAATTTCTATCGTTTTTTTTTTTTTCTTTATTTTTGGCAATAACGTAGGTTTTTGGCGTGTCTGTAATGGCATCAATATTGGGCGTGATGCAATTTTGATTCATTCATTTCACTTTACAAGTGTTTTGGGTGAAAATAAAATGCTCTTTGGTAACGCAAAATGAAAATAGTTCAAGTGAATATTGTTTTCTCTTCGCACTTGAACTATTTTCATTTCATCAACAAAAATGTAAATGTTTACTACTCACCAAACATACGTTTCAGGTAATTCAAATCATCCAAGATTGTGGAATCCCCGTTGTTGAGTTTTAATTATTATGGTTATCACAAAACAACCACTGAATAATAGATTGAGTGTCCTTGATATAGAAATGTGAATTGTCTTGTTGTTTTATTTAAAAATCCACAAATGAAATGCAATGTTTACAATTTGTATTGGGAATTTTGAGAGAAAGAGAGTTTGTGTGTGTGTGTTTTAGTGGCACGTTTAATATTTTATATTACGGAATAAAAATCGTTTCTCTCTTTCACGTTTGTTGGCCACAAAATTTTACACGCAAAATTGCTGTAAAAATGAATTTTCTAATGGTTGTTGTTTTGGCAAGCCAAAAAACACACATTTTCAAAATGTAAATGATGATAAATATTATGGAATTCAGAACATCAGAACAAAAAAGCCAAAGTATTTATGTAAATTGTACGCGTCAAAACATTTAATGTAATAATATTAATTTTCGGTCGTTTGGTAAACAGGAAAATTAAAATGAAACTGACACCCTCGTATAACAAAAACAATGTGCCCGTTTCACATGACAATGTGTATACTGGCGTGTAATGAGATGAAATCGTACCTAAAGCAAATTTTTGATGAAAGATTTTATCATGATTTTATGATTGCTGACTTGTTATATTGTGGAAATTGGTTTAAAGTTTGGTGCGAATTTCAGACATAGTTTCGATTCATAAGACTCAGCAATTTTAAATATGGCAACTCTAGACACAAAGCACGTTTTATATGCCGCAATTTTATCAAAAGGAATTTCATAAAGGCACCATTATTCATTGAAGATGTCGCAATGCAAATGATGTACGCTACGAGACAGACACAAACAGGATGGTGAAAGTTACAACAATTAGCTTTAAATACGTATGGTTGTTTTTTTTTTTCGCACCTCGTTTGAATTTTGAGTACTAACTTAAGACCGGCAAATGCTCTTCCGGGTTATATTATTCACGCGAAATATACACGCCCACGACAATAACGACCATAAATGGGCTCTTTCTTTCAAAGCAGAAAATATCTTGTGCGTAATTTGCATTCACTTGAAAAATTACGCATAACTTACGAACCGAACTGAAATTGGTAGAAAAATAAAAGAAAGTTTTGTGATCGTCTGGTGCAAAATACGATTACTGAGCTATAGTCGGCTTGAATTGACAATGAAACACGTAGAGGAAAAACACTGACTAGCAAAAACTTCGTCGAATTTTTAAATTTTTGCGTTTTTTTTTTTCTGATTGTATTAAAATCGTCGACACAACACTGAAGCTCGGGGGACTTCAAGGGAAGGAATCCGTGTACAATTGACAAATATCACACTTCAAATGTGTATGCATATATGTACATATGAAATTGAAATCTATATATATATATATATGTATGATTCACTAACACACGAAGAATTAATGGGAAATGGTGTTCGTGTCACAAATGAAACAGATACACAAACACACACACACACACACACAATTTTTATCCAGTTGAAGTTGCCTTTTTTGGTGGCTGATTTTGTAATGCGGTAAATCGGAGAGATAATGATCCACACGTAATTCAAAACGTGCGCCGTACAAAAATACGTTTCAAATGATTTGATTGTCGAAATGTTTATCACTTATCCGTGTTCAACTCTTTACCTTTATTTTCCTTTTGAGGGGGGAAGGTGATCGCGACTTGGATGCTTTACACAATAATTTCACAATTGTTAATAATAATAATAATAATAATGATAATTTTTTTTTTTCTTTTTTCTCTACTATTGTTCAATAGTTAATCGGTCACCGTGCAAAATCACAAAATAATCACATTGAACAATTGTCAATATACACTGAATTGATTGCGAACAATATTTTATTTGCACAAATGTAAATTCAAAGAGAAAAATTTTTAAAAATAATTTCGGTAAAACATTCACCACAAAACGGCTGGTTATGTCTTGATTGGAACACGCTTTAGTGCGCACTAAATAAACGACTGAATACATGCATGGTATGTGATTTTCGCTTTCGTATTTCAAATACATGTGACATAATACGAAATGAATGAAGGAAAGAAAGAAAGAAAAGAGAGAACAAAACAAAAAAAAAAAAAAAAACACAACAACCACACAAACAATTTCGTATCGAATCCGTCCACTCAACAAACGCTAGAACAAGTCGACAAGGAAAGAGAATCGCGTGTTAGCTACTATGCAATCATATATGAAACAATACACTGAAATGGTACCGATCAACGATTATGAATATGTATATATACATTGAATGCAGACGGATACGCATACTCCAACAATACGTCACTTATCACATGCGAAATACGAAACGAAATTCTGATATTTCATACTTCGCAGAAGATTCTCGCAAAAATTTCCAACACACTGTGTATGCCCGCAAAATGAATGAGGAGGAAAATAAAATATACATACAATAACAAGCCATACGACATGCATACAAAGAGTTAGAATACAGAGAGACAGAGAGAGAGAGAGAGAGAGAGAGAGAGAGGAGAGCGAGAAAGAGAGAGGGAGAGAGAGAGAGAGAGAGACCCGCAAAGATACACGAGCAACAGTGGAATTATGAGTAACGTAGCTTGAAACTGGAGAAAAATATTTTTCGGACGAGATTCAGTGTATATTGCGAGCACAACAACGCAAAAGAAAAAAAAACAAACAAAATCAACAAACGATGACTCTGGTCTATAGTAGCAACAAGAGAAGCGACTGCTAAATCGCAGTGTATGGCATTGAATTTGCCTTTTGTCACGTCAATGCGATGTTCCGCATGTTTCGTTTGTGAACGTATGGTTCCGTGTGCGGCAAATGACTTCACACTATAATATACATATTATTCCCCATATTTTTTTGTTGTTGATTTCGTTTTCTTTCTTTTTCCGTTGAATTCTTTTGTGTTATTCTGTGAAACTCGATGAAAGCTTCAATGCTTCAACTTGATAATTTTTGACTATGCATTACCATTGAATGACAGTGTACGGGATGATACATGCAAACAATTCACTTTCGTCTGTGTCGACAACAAGTATTCAGTCGACTGAGTCTGATGCTGTTTTCTAATCGGTCTCAGACTCAATCCCATTTATCGCAATCAAAAGCCAAATCACTTACGAACTGCATCAAAACGATCTTCCACTTGAATGCATTTTCGTAGCGAATATTTTTTTTTTATCAAATCAAATCGATTGAAAATCAAATTTGGATTTTTATGCATTTTATTTGCCGATCAGACAAAACGCCAATTGAGCCATATTAATTCCGTTTTTTTATTTCGGAATAAATTTGAGTGAATTGATTTCATATTCTTTTGAAATACAAATTTCGAACCATCGAATTTTATCAACAGTGTAGCCACAATCTCGCGAATCGCCTATTTGTATGGGTGTTTGAGCAAAATGACGATATGCCGTTCAAATAACACAGAGAGAATATACAATGAACAACGATCGAAGGGAGAAGAGCGAGCGAGAGAGAGAGAGAGGGAGAGAGAGAGAGCGAAAGAAAGAAAGAAAGAAAGAAAGAAAGAAAAAAACAACAACACATGCGCCAACGAACCTTTTGCTTCTGTATGCGTTCATTCGAACATATTGAGTAGCAAATACACTATTACCTCAAATAGATTCACTAGATTGCTTCAATGCTGTCTTCTGTGTGTATATGCTGCTGCTGCTGCTGCTGCTTTTTTTCACTGACTTTTGTGTTTCATGAAATTTTACTGCTGTTGTTGCTCTCTCAGAATAATTTCAACTTGTGTTTGACTATTTGTATTAATGGAAATTCTCCCACGATCCAATTGAATTAGATGCGGTTTTTTTCTCTTTTCATCTGAATCAACAATCTTCATGCGAGTCAATTTTATTTGGACTTTTTCTGTTTTTTTTTTTTCATCAACGGAACACATTTTGGCCGTTAGAAAAATTAATTCTCAACAAAGTAATAAAAATGTTTAGTAGTGTCAAAGTTCCGTTCATCGACAATTACTTCTCGTCGTTTTTTTTTTTTTTTTTTTTTTTTCAATTTGAAACAACATCAATGTGTGTTATTACAGGTCATGATGAAATTCACCAATCGCATTCATCAAATGGAATAGATGAAAATAAAAATGAAACAAAGCGATAAAAAAAAATGGCGAAGTGCCGAAAGAGGTAATTGCGTTCTACCATGAAATGGCACAAATAATGATGAGGGGAAAAAAATTCGCAAATACAATTGAGAAAATTGTATACGAAGTAAGCAGGCGAATGGTTTTTTCTTTATATTTCGTTCGTTCATTTGCACACGATTCTTACGCAACACCGATTAATCGGCCACATCACATACAAGTTCAATGCACTGACACCAAAAAGTGCCAAATAAAATGAGCGCAAATTCGTAATTAGTGATCAACATTAGATCGATACGATCGTCGTACATTGCCCTGTGCGTCACCTCCTTGCCAATTCAAGCGCAATTTCTCACTCTTTCTCGCTTGCTCTTTTTCCGTTTCTCTCTTTCTGTTTCTCTTTCTCTCTCCCTTTCTCTTTCTCTGTCTCTCTCTCTCTCTCTCTCTTTCTCTTTCTCTTTCAGCAAAAAGTTGAATTAGATTTCAGAAGAGAAAGAAGTATTAAGCAACTTGAGAGGAAAATCACCAGAGAGAGAAAGAGAGAGAAGAGAGAGAGAGAGAGAGAGAGAGAGAGAGAGAGAGAGAGAGAGAGATGGAGAAGTATCATTTCGATCCCATTTGAAATGGTGAACGTCAAACGGGATTGTTTGGCTATAAAATCATGCGATTCATTCGAGCAAGTCGAGTGTGGCGGTAAAAAGTCATCGACACTGATTTTATATGCGAAATAAATATATGCGAATTGAACATAGAATATGCAGTGCACTCTCAACAACATTACTTGATTCAAAATAGAATTTGATTTGAGCGAAGAGATTTCATTGCCAACTTTATGTTCGCAAGTACGACAATGTGGTTGTAATTTGTGTTTCATATATTTATTTAAAAGGGTCATCATTTGGCACACTCCTTATATGCGTATATATTTAACGTACAATGAAAAGAAAACACCATTGATATTGTCAATATTTGCTGAAAATTACTAATTATCATGCTGAGTACTCACTTCTTTTTTACGATTCTCTCCAACGCAACCATAAAAAAATGGTAATCGCAGTAATATTTTCTATGTGCAAAGGGAGATATTGGGGGGGGGGGGGGGTTGGGGAGAGTGAGAGAGATAAATGTCGGTCGATGGGATGCAACACATCAACCAATATGTCACACATAACTACGCAGTTTCAATTCACGCGCACACACACTGTGCAATGCTATAAAAATCGCATTTTTACTGCGTAGTACTCATATCTTCAAATAAAAATGAAGGTATTAGAAATAAAAGTTGAATGTGGCAATCAATTGAGACATGCCAAATAAAAGCGAATATTTGCATTTCAATGGAAATAGCGTCAAGTGATTCCATTGAAATTGAGAGTGAATAAAGTTCAACTGAACATTGGATAAAATACCTCATCGATGCTTGTGCAATTCAGGACAATTTCATTCAATTGGAATATATATTTTATTCATTTTTCTTCTTCTTCTTCTTCTACTTCTTCTTCTTCTTCTTCTTCTTCTTTTCTAACCTATGTTGGAAGAGAGCAAAGCAGTTCAACACAACATAATGGTATTTAAATGTGACGAACAAAATGACGAGTCAAGCTATAAAAATACGAAAGAAATACCAACAATACTGGATGTTTGTGTGGATTTCTTTGCTTTTATCATTCGACAATCCATTGCATCAAACTTGTATCGTGATCGGAAAAGATATAGAAAGAGAGAAAAAGAGAGAGACTGAGAAAGACCGAAAGAGGATGAGAGAGTGAGATAGGAAGGGGAAAAGTTATTGTGTGAGAGAAAGGGACAGAGAGTTAGAGTGTGAGAGAGAGAGAGAGCCGAGAGAGGGGCTCTGATGGAGCGAAGGCCATAGCAAGTAAGAGAGAAAAATGAAGAAATGAGAACGAGAGAATGAGCATGAGATAAAAAAGGAAGAGAAAGAGATTTTGTTTCAATCTTGAAAAGTATCAATGGAAATGAAAGAGAAAGCTGTAAATGTTTAATGCAAACTTTCTTTATCTTTTTACAAAGCAAAAAGATACTCTAATAAGAAAAGTACACTCTTACAAAATGCCAAAGATTGTGCATTTGATGGTTGAATGTTTAAGTCATCACTTGTCTCACTATGAAAACCTTTCACTGTACAGAAAATTCGATTCAATTTCATTCATTCCATTGTATTTTGCCACTCAACAATGTATTGTAATGCTCAAAAACATTGTATTTGCGTTAGATTTCTATGTTGAAAATGAAAAAAAAAAAAAAAAAAAAAAAATCCATTGTAAAAATTCACCAAAATAGAAAATACCATACATTCATCGCATACAAAAATACAAAGAACCTTTAACATTCTCTGACATAATTGAGTGTGATATAGAAACCACTTTTGGAACAATCGGTTAACTCAAGTATTTTCTCGTTTTAATATGAAAAGCAACAATATCGTATCAAAATTAGTAAATAATAAAGTGTATGAACAATGATATAAAATGTGTGCTCGATGCAATGAATTTTGACAACTCAAAAACAGCATAATGTTGAGTTGAATGCCGCATAATTAATTCATTTGCAATCATGAATAATGGAAAGGCTGCAGCGAAATGTAAATATATGGCACAAAATTTAATTTAAATTTCACACATGTAAAGGACCCAACAACAAATTGCTACACATCAAACTGCAAAATTGTCTATATACAGCATATGTTTATGGTGTATCTATGTATAATATGCGCCATATGAAAATGATTTCATCATTTTCAGTCGCTTTTCACGATGGTGCGTCAACTATGCAACTCCATTGAAAATTTTCAAGAGCAAAAATAATGGAAATTTTCAAACGCTTCATCATATTTAATTTACTTGCACAAATGATATGACGTCGACTATATTGAATAACTTTCTAATAAAACACTCATATTTTGTTTGATATCAAAAAAAAAAAAACAAAAAAAATCCTCAGAGAATATCTGTGATTTGTTTGCAAATGAGAAAATGAAATAATTTTTCTCTCTTTCTCTCTTAATTTAACTAAACGCAAAAGCATCAAGTTTAGCTCATCAAATTCCGTGGAAATATTCACGAATTCTGTAATTCAAAGAGAGCGCAAGGTATATAACAAATGGTTCAGGAAGTGTTCCGCTGTGCAACGATGATTTGACAAGAGAGAAAAAAAATTGCTCATTGCTGAATTGAATAACAGTATTTTTTATGTGAGCTTGTGTGCAAGTTTTGCTTACCTTTCGAAAAGCGGATTTTCATTTAACTTGGCCCAATTTTAAAATTCAATTCGTGACGTTTTAGATATTTTTTTTCTTTCTCTCTTTGCTCTCGTTTGCAATACAAATAAATGTTGAGTCGCTTTTACACGGTTCTGACGATATAAATATGCAAATTTCAAATTTGCACAAGGTCATAAAGCGTTGCATTTAAATTGAAACAAATAGATTCATTCAGCGGAAACAGAGAGAGGTGAAAAGGGTTCAGGAAGGGAGACAGAGAGAGAGGGAGAGGGAGGGAGAGGGAGAGAGGGGGGAGAGGGGGGAGAGGGAGGGAGAGGGGGGAGAGAGAGGGGGAGAGAGAGGGGAAAGAGAGGGGAAAGAGAGGGAGGGAGAGGGAGAGAGAGAGAGAGAGGGAGAGAGAGAGACAAGGGAAGAAAGAGCAGGAGGAGGAGTTTACAGCATAGAAAAAATTGTGATCTTTGCAACATACAATCAGCTTTCGAATGTTGGTTTGAGAGAGCTAAAGTTAGCATTACAGTGTAAATGTTTGACCAAAAAATTGTTCATGTAATGCATTCATTTATCGTTACACATGTCTGTAAGGTAGCAAACAACAGAGTGAAACAATCAATTCAAATGGCTCATCACAATTGTAATTGAGTTATAAAAAGTGGTTGAAATGTGTGTATTTTAATTGGATGGAGAGGAGTGTAGTGAGTAATCAAAAAGGCGGTACTGCCTGACATGTCATTCATACACAATCGATAATTACGCGTGATTGATTTAGCTTTCTATTGATTTCTGGTAATTTCAACAAAAACACAAAAGAAACAAAAAATATTGACTTCCAATTGAACATCAATCAGATGGGCTTTTGAATAATTCATTTGTTAAATTGAAATCAACACTTTTTTAAATGCTTTCACTTTTCAATAGAGTTTTGTTACTGTTGGGTTTTTAATCGGGAAAATAACAAACAGCAGGAATTTTTAAAGGCCGAACCGAAAGCGAACAGCAAAAAAACCAATCCATATGATATGATGGAAAAACTTTTCCAGACACAAAAAGATTAAAAACAAACATAGAAAAGTTTTTTTTCTATTCCCGTTTAATTAAAACCGCCAGGAGGAATAAATTGCGATTTCACAGCGTGTAATATCATTTCATTGAGAATTGTTTGTACGTTTAACAAGTAGGATTTGTCTGCTATTTGAAAATACTGCCAAATTCTTTTTGATGTGACATTTTTTTTTTGTTGCCGCTTCAATGTGTGTGTGTATATATAAATATTCGTTTCATCCGCAACATAGTCGAGGATTTATATATGTACATAACTAGCTGTCTCTTTTTCCTCGAAACCAACAAATCAGCTGAAAACAAAAACTCGATTGAAACATCGAATGGCAAACCAAAAAAAAAAAACTTCATTGCGGCGCATTTGAACGCTGCTTTTTCACTTTCTCTCTTACTCACTCTCTCTCTCTCTACTCTCTCTCTCTCTCTCTCTCTCTCTCTCTCTCTCTTTCGGTAACTTACTGATGACAAACGATTACATTTTTTGAATAACTTTACACCAATAAAATGTACTGTCAACCAGTATGCGATAAAAATTGTATTTTGGTGTTTGTTAACGAAATAAAGTTTCGGAAAATTAAATTGAATGAAAAAAAAGTTCAATAACTTACCAGTTGGATCATGATGCGCTTGCGGTGGCATTGGACAAAATGCGCTCGATGCGTGATGTATTGGCGGTGGAGGTGGCTGAAATGGTTCAAATTTTTTTTATACGGTCTATAATATGGTGACACATGGATACTCACTGGATGGTGCTGATGAATTGTCCCTTGTGGCGGTTGTACATACAACGGTGGATATCGATATGGTATCTCACAATCGGGTGGCGGCATTGATTGTAAACCTGATGATGACGACGGGGTACCAATTTGTACACCATGTGGATCTAATAAATTAAAGCGAAAAACATAATGAAACAAACATTTCCTAAGAAGTGATATTTTGTTTGGATGGGGTAAGTGATGGTAAGTGATGGTGAGCTTTACCTGGTGGTAGCATACACGATAGTGCATTCAATGGTGTATATGATTTTGGTGGCTCTTGCGGTGTTGGTCGAACAAGACGCTCTTCGGTTACACTGGATTGAACACGATATTGCATCTTACAATATGCCTCTTGGCTTGAGCCAAGCGCTGAATTTACATAAACACCGGTAATTGTTACATCGGTGTCTTGAACAATGACAACATTTGTCGAAGTTGGCTTTGCCTGCAATGATTACATTTTCAATCAAATTACAATAATTAATCGCTTGGATTAACACGTAAGGAATTTACATGAGAGAATTTCGAAGAGGAGAAATGTTTGGGGAAAGAATTTTTTGGAAGAGGATTTTGGCAAGAAGATTTTGGAGAAAGACATTTTTGGTATGAGATATTTAAAGTGTGACTTTTGGAATGAAATATTTAAGAAGAATTGTTTGGGAAGAGAGTTTCATGGAGGGAATTCATCTGAAAACATTCCAAAGAGTGAATTTCAAGGTGTAAATTTCAAAGAGAGACATTTAATTTGACATAAAAATTTTCCATTTAACATTTACGTACATCTTTTGGTTCGAAGACTTCGTTTTTAATATCTTTTGCTTTCTTTGGCGGTGTGATATGATCATCCGAATCGGTGCTAACTTTGTACATTTTCTCTTCGCATTTATCTAATTGACGTTCAACCTCATAAGTGGCTGCCATCATTGCACTAGCATTCAAACTTGCCATGCGCTTCCGTACGACCACTTCATTGACATCGGTCGCTTTTGAAACGGCACTCTTACGAGCGATAGATTTGTTCAATTTTTTTACCACTGGTTTTCGGTCAGTGGTCTCTGAATCACGGTCGGTATCGCTTTCATTGCTGCTATTATCACTGTCATCATTTGGTTTCCCTTTAGCGGCACTTTTAGCTTTTACGGTTTTCGACACAGTTTTCAATTTTTTATGCGTCACTTTATTTGATTCATCTTTACCGACAATGGTCGATTTTTTTGTTGTCAATGCAGCTGATTTTTTCGGCAATGGTTTCTTTTTCACTTTAGTTTTCTGTGGCTTTGACTAAATAAATGATATAAAAAAAGAAATTTCATTGAATTTCGAACATAAAAAAATTTCTGATTTGAATGGCAATGCAAATTAAAACACAAATTCAAATGAATTTGATGAAAACTTACGGTTTTGTTTCGATCTTTGTCTGTGTCCGATTCGTCCATGCTACTATTTTCCATTTCCCAAAGTGTGCCTTCACCACGTAAACCCGGCACTATGCGCAAACTTCGATTATTAATCGCAATCTCATCTCGTTCCTTTTCAGTATTTGCATCGTCAGCATCTTTCTCTTTTTTCTGTTTCTTTTCTTTACGCTCTATTTCGGATGATGTGATTTCCTTGTCTTTTCCATGATTTTTTGCTGAATTTGTATCATTTTTGTCATTTTTGTCATTTTTTGTCATTTTTGTCATTTTTGTCATTTTTGTCATTTTTGTCATTTTTGTCATTTTTGTCATTTTTGTCATTTTTGTCATTTTTGTCATTTTTGTCATTTTTATCAGCATCCGAAACAAATTTCATTCGTTGCACATTTTGTGGTTCCTTAACGAAACCAAGCTCTTGTGCTGTTCGTGATTCATTTTCGTATAAACATTGCACTTTTGCCGTTGCATTTAATGATGCCATTCGATGTCGTTTCGGCCCTGAATAAAATCCAAACAATTTTAATCGACGATTCTTTGCAGCCAATTTGTGACCATTATTCGCATGTGCTTTTGTTGATTTCTTTGTTTCGCTAATTTTATCATCGTTATCAGTTTCACCTTCGGTTTTACTATCAGATTCAATTCGATTAATAGCTTTTGTGTTCACCTTTGCTGCTGTTGCGGTCGTCGTCGTCGTCATTATCGTCGTCGTCTTCATCTTCGTCGCCATTGCCTTCGACATTGCTTTTGCTTTTGCTGTTACTGTTGATTTTGAATCGGTTTTTGTTGCTTTCGATGCTTCTTTTAAAACATTGTGCCTGATTTGCTTCTTTAGTGGTAAAGTTTTCGATTTCTCTGTCGACTTTTTACCATCATCTTTTTCGGCATTGTTCTGAATTGTCATCGTATTATTTGATGAAATCTTTTCACGTTTTTTCTTGTGAACATACGGTACATCATCGCCGCTAAAGTTTGCATCATGAAATTCATACACATCCGATTTGGTTGTTGTGCTTGTTGTTGATCCACTTTCCTTTTGGTTTGTTAACTTCTTTTTGGTGGCAGTTTCACCAGTACTTGAATTTGATGGTTTCTTGAAACTACTTTTTGCCATTGTTGTCGTTGCTGTCTTTTTTGTCATTGATTTTTGTTTATTTGCACGGTTTTGTTCAGCATTGACTAGTTTTATACTTGAATTCGAGCTTTTCGCATTTGATTCGAATTTTTGCGCATCATTTTTTGTGAGTTGAGCTTTGAGCTCAGTGAGTGATAAATTGTCATCGTCAGACATTTCATCTGACTTTTCATCTGGACTCGCTTTTAATATATGCTCATCATTTTTCATCGCCATAACTTGACACACATTTTGGTCTTTTATCATTTTATTTTGTAAATGTTTTGCTGCCGATTTCAATGAGGCGGATTTTACTGTCGCCAATGATTTAACTTTTTTCTTTGCTTTCAAATCGATTTTAATAATCTTGGATCCCTTTGCAACGGTTTGTTCGGAAGTTGTTGATTTTTTCATAGCAACTTTTGATTTTGCCTGCTTACATTTTGCAGCGGTTTTATTTGTTTTTTCATTTGATTTTTTCTTTATTTCTTTTGCGGTGCTGGTGATTCCATCGTTTGTTGAAGCATTTGATGGTTTTGCATTTACGACAGATGTTTCTTTGTCCACCATATTCTTTTCAATGTTTTGTTTAATTTGATCGCCAATTTTTCCATCATTTTTATTGTCCTTTTTGAGTTTTTGTTTTGCTTTAGCATTCTTTGATATTGTTTTGATTGCGTTGTTACTATCCTTTACCAAGTTAGAAACTGATTCAATTACATCTAATTTCTTTTCGTTTAAAACTTTCTTTTTGGTTGTTTTTGTAATTTTATTATCCTTTTTAACGGCTTTTGTGGCGGTTGGAGCTGCAACGATAGTGGCAGCAGTGACGATGCTGGCGTTGTTTGTTTGTTGTCCTGCTGTGTCGCCTTTGTTACAATCATTGTATTGTTTAACCACTTCATTTATTGCCTCGGTGATTGTATCGATCAAGGATTTCGATTCATCGAGCTGTGTTTTGATTTCAATCCTTTTTTCGGTTGTTGAAATGGCAGGTGTTTCAATCACTTTGACCGATTCGTTAGCTGTTTGCTTATTTTTTGCCTTTTGTGATTTGCTTGGATTTTTATCACCGTCGCTTTTTTTATTTTCATTAGTGCTTTTCTTATTTTTCGCTTCATCCTGAGCCGATTTTATGGTTTTTGGCTTAACTGATGTGGATTTCATTTTGGTCGTTGATGTTGTTGTTGTCGTCATCGTTGTCTTCGTGGTTGTTGTTGCTTCTTTCTTTTTCGATGACGATGACGATGATGTTGATTTATTGTTGTCGCTCTTATGTTCAGGTGTTTTTAAAGCTGTTTCATTTTTATTTGATTTTTCTGTGGTATTGACTTTGTTTCGTATGATTGGGTCCAGGTGAATTAACGGAAGGTGACCGATTACCCGATGAATTAAATGTTGCCGATGCGGCACGTGCTTTGGTTTTTACATTTTCGCATATTGATGCTTTTATCACACGATCGGTATCTGAATCGGAACCGGTTGTTTCACGTGCTACAACCATAGTCATACTGCTATAACCGCACAATTGAATATCCAAATTTTTTAATTCTTTATTTGGTTTAATGGGTTTTTCATCTTTATTCGATGTGGACTTCTTTTCGCCATTGATTAACAATGTTGATGCTTTTTTTTGCTTTTCGATTTTTTGCTTTTTGTTAGCCGCTTTGGAAGCATTTAAGCCCATTGATGTAGATGTATTGTTTTCGGGTTTATTTATAGATTTTGATTTTTTCTCCGTGATTTCACATTCATTTTTTGCTTTAGGATTGTTTGTCGATTTTTTGGCTGTTAACTTTTTATTTGAAACAGATTTTTTTGATGCAGAATTTGAACGCTGTTGCTTTGGGGCAGTGTTTTGTTTGACTGTTTTCTTAGCATTGGATTTAAGCGATTTTGCCAATGAACCACCAGCCAATCTTGTCTGGGGTTTTTTCGCATGCATTTTATTCCAAAATGTGCTCAAAACTGAAATTGAGATGAGAAAATTGAAAGAAAAAGGAAAAAAAAAAAATGAAAGAGAATGAATGGAAAAGAACCTAAAGACCAAAATGAAAAATTGATAAAGTTATTCGGTAAAAAGTAAACAAACAAAAGCATGGAATTCATTAAAATCGCATCGCTGGCAGTCAGATTACGAGAAAATTAACAAGTT
The DNA here is from genome assembly GCA_029041755.1 of Resseliella maxima. NCBI lineage: Eukaryota > Metazoa > Arthropoda > Insecta > Diptera > Cecidomyiidae > Resseliella > Resseliella maxima. The sequence continues at coordinate 273,092 of JAQOWM010000635.1, read as the reverse complement.
AAATCCGAATTAACACCCCCGACGTTCTGAATTTTATACATATCAATTAACCTTGATGACAAAACTCAGTCATTCGATATCATGTTGTTCGCTAGAAAAAAGAAAAGAAGAAACCACACGCCAAACGATTTGCTTTCGAACTTTGCTTTTTCAATTAGTGTCTATCCCATAAAATAGTTGATTTAAGCTTAAAATAGCAGCGAAGCAAAAGAAGAAACATAATGCAAGAGTCAGAAGGTAGCAAGAACACACACCAAAAGAAAAAAAAGAAGAAGCGCCGGTAAATCTTGTTTCCAAATGACATTGAGCAATGTGACCAAAAATGTATTCGAGTGTTTGTATTTGTGTTTCGTTCTGCGGTGAAAACCAAACGAAATAATAAGTAGAAAACGAAATGAAACGAGACAATGTCACGTTTCACACCTTTGTCAACAACATACATTTTTTTCGCTTATCTCAATTGTTTATGGCCGCCAAGCGACCAAATAATCGTAAAATAACAGACAGAAAAATAAATAAAGTGAATTTTTGGTGGTTTCTCCTTCGATAATGTTCGTGTTCGAATAGATGAATCGACACATTTCGAGCATGGAAAAACCTCTTTGAGAAAAAAAAAAATCAACTCAACTCAAAAGACCCAAATCCATATGGATTACGATTTAAAAGTGACCAAGTTGTTATTATCGCTTAAACAAAATCTCATCGCATCAAAATTTAATGGGGGATGAGAAAAAGTCCGTATGAATTGACTGCATCAAAATAAAAAATGATGTCATCACATGAAGCAAATTATGAACGTTGTCGACGTTTGTTGTCAATTCATGCATTTAAATTACGATTGATGCCTTACGGGCCACGATCTGTTTCACACCACATCACCGTCCATTCACTCACACACAACCAAAGGCACTTTTGTGCAATTTTACAAACAAGTCGGTGTCAAGCATCCGACGCAACCAGGTGTAATTATACAAATTTTGCACTAAAAGCGACTAATTTATCACTAAATGATATGCACGATATGGCTATTGAAAATGGCAGTGCGTACAGTTTTTGGGGGAAAATCTATAATCTGTTGTTTATGGAAACATCACACAGTTATGGTTCAGTGTACGCATTTCAAAATATACAACATCACACAGTGTGGATGATTTAGCAATTTGATATTTACTATTAGCTTGTTGGAAGTCGAACAGTGGTAATAGCAGCAACATGTGTTTGTGAGAGAGAGAGAGAGAGAGAGAGAGAGAGGGAGAGAAAGTGAGAAGGAGATAGTTTTAGTTGTAAGTTGTGTTTACCACAATATTTGACTTCTAACGCATTCAAACAATTTTCAGCTTACGACCGAATTATATCACTGAATAATAAACTGGCTACGCTCATGAAAGCATAAACAACCAGAAAATCATCACATTGAAAGAGCATAATACACAACACAACCGACACAATATGTCTGCTTTTGAATTGTGAAAATATATGGACGGATTGAGAGAGTTTTGAAGTGTTGAGTATACAGCATTTACTGTTGCTATTCAATTCTCAACCCTTGTGTTATTCGTTTCAACAGTCAAAATAAATAGCTATGTATAGACAATACACAACACTCACACAACTATTGATTTTATGAAACCATTTTATCAATATGTTGCTGGCGCTCTATGTGGCACTCCGACTGACGAACTTACACCAATTCTCTTTTCTCACTCATTCTATTTCCATTTCTCACCCACTCTCCTTCTACCCCCTTCTCCCTTCCGCCCTGTCCTCGTCACTTTCTCTCTCTCTCTTCTCTTCTGTCTTTGGTTGATGTGAAAGTATTTTATTGATGCTGTTAAACATTTTAGCGATAATTCCGCCATGATGAGGATTTAATGTGATATGATATAGCTTATTTGGTTCGATAGAGAGATGCGTGTTTTTCCGTTATGTTTTGATAACAAACGAAATTCTTGTATCGTACAAGGTATTAACTACCAGGTCGAGGTCATTCTCATTCTCTTTCTCTCAATTCAAATCCTTTCGCTGTGGGAAATTTTCCGAAAATACGTGCCGTATAACCGAAATGAAATGCAAACAATGCACATCACTTTGATGACATGAAGTATGGTCACATAGACATAAACAAAATTTTCATTTCACGCAACCACAATAGATTTGAACTGTTTTTTCATTGTATATTTGGGTTAAATGAAATATGGATCAAGGTAGTTTGTTCATGTCAATTGATGATCAGCCAATCAACAACACAACACTTCGATTGGAATAGACGAAAATTACAAAGTAAAATTGATTGTGTTTGCATTCGGAAATGAAGTAGACAACACATGCTAATTGATAAAACACTTTCACATGATGTTGATGAGTACATGAAATATTTATAAAAAGAAATGAAAAAGAAAAAACAACGAAAACAAAGATTAAATTGAATTGAAATTGATAAGCGTGCTGTCATCGTGTTTGACACGTGCCCAATAGAAATGTGTGTGCGAAAATGGAGCAAATCTGAAATGAACGCAATTTTGTCGCATTTTTATCAATTTCTTTGCCAATTTCTTTTATTTTTTTTTTTTATTTTTTGTTCTCTGCCATCTAAGCTTCGACAATGTCGCTAAAATTGATAAGCAAATTTCATGCGTTTACGTAGCGAATAGTACGTGATAAGTGATCAAAATATTATCACAAGTCATTTATCACACACATCTGTACATAATTTATCTGCATAGTAAATCTGTGGCACAGATTTAGTACGATTTGTGAAGATGATGACGAACTTGTAAAACGAGTGTCACATAGATATAAAATGATTGTCATGCATATGCTTAAATATAACCATGAATGTGACAAATTCAATGCACATTTCATTCAAGATAAGATCAAAGTGAAAGGATAATAAATGTGTTTTTGTCAAAAAAAAAAAAAAAAAAAAAAAAAAGAAATCTGTCTGAATCTAACGATTCGTTTGAATTTGCTTTTCGTTTGTTCTTTTTTTTTTCTTCAACTTTTCGTCTATTTATTTATGGTTTTCGTCTCTTTATTCTTAATTCTCTATCTTTTGTTCGAACAAAAAAAAAAAGAAAAATTCGTTCACATTTCGCCATTTTTTTTTTTTCATAAAAATTTCCAACCATTTGTTCACTGGCAAGTCAATGGGTGTGCACAAAAATCAAGCACAAAAGCTTGAATAGAAGAAATGAGTAATAGATAGTGATTATTCAGTGAATAAAAGGCAAGTTTATGACATTTGTGCTAAAAAAAATACCGAACGAGTGAAAATCTAATTTGAAGCTTGTTCTGATGATTACAATATGCATCGATTGGCAAAATGATGTTTAACAAACGAAGTTCAGAGATGAAAATCGATGTGCGAGTGAAGAGAAATAAAAATTGAGAGATAAAAAATACAGAGGAAAAATCGGAGAATTATAGCAATGGGCGATGGATTGTGTTCATTTCATCCCTATTGGTTGCTGGTGAAAATCTTCTTCTCAATGATTGCATGTCATGACAGCACACGATGAGAGACAAACGAACAAAGTGGCATTTACACGATGTACTTCTAAGTACTGCCACTTGAACATGGTACTCAGAATGTTCATGTCAATATGCCATACACACTTATTTTACAGTGAATTTTTGCCAAGATCAAACTGTGACGACGCCGATGAACGACATTGACGGGAGAGAGCAAGAGATTGTGAGAGAGAAAGAGAGAGAGAGAGCGAGAGAGGGAGAGGGAGAGAGAGAGAGAGGAGTTGGAGCGAAAAAAAGAACGGCATTTCGAAGACAGAATTCAATTTTCAATGCGGATATTTGAAATTTTCGGAGCAAGCACAGCATAAAAAAATATAGTTCGACCGAAGAAACTAACATTTTAAAACTGGCAATTTGAAAAAAAAAGTGAGCTTTGTATGCTTTTGGTGATATAGTGATTGTGGTAAGTTGTCAAAACATGTACGAGGTTCGACGATGATTTTCTGCATCGTGTGAAAATTGTTTTCACTTATAAAAACATCAAGCATTTGATGTATAAAAGCTTTAGTAAATTTACTTGAGAGTTCATGAGATCAAATTCTCAACATTCGAGTTCAATGAGAGAGAATATACATACAATATCATGATTTCATCATTTTTGTTCAATCAAGCGAAAACATTAATTTATTTCGACGAATAAAATTCAACAGATTTTATTGAATAATTTTGTTACAAAGCCGTACGTGTCATCGTGTATGAGATTCATGAATGCTATGAATGGCATTGAGCACAACAAGCCCAATAAGAATACCAAAGCAAATATATTTTACGCATCAATACCGCAAGCAAACACAAAACATTACACAATTTTCTTCATTGCAAACGTGTTTGTAAGAAGTTTACGTGCCGTATGTATCGTTTCAATGTTCATTTCATGTATTCACTGTTTTTTGAATTAACTCAACAACACACAAACACACACACACACACACATACACACAAAACACATTCTCGGTTGATGGTTATTCGACAAATTTACTCATACACACAATTTCATTGTTAACACTTTTGTTTTGTTATTTTGCACACATGTACGCGCAATATTCACAACATGAAACTATTTTGTTCACAACTGCTTTATGTTTATTTCATAAGGTGAGACGAAACTGGCAACGAGAGTGACAGAGAGTCCATGATTGAAAATGTGACAGAGAGAAAGATAGAGAAAGAGAGAGAGAGAGAGAGAGAGAGAGAGAGAGAGAGAGAGAGAGAGAGAGAGAAAGGGAAAGAGAGAAAGAATCTGAAAGACTGAGAAAGAGAAAGAGAAAGAGAGAGAAACAAAGAGAGAGAGAAAGAGAGGGAAAGAAAGGGAAAGATCTCTGACTGAGCTTAAATTCGAATGCCAAAAATGTACTACAAAGAATAATGTAGTCATTGTTGACTGGACTAAATTATGTAGGAGCATATTTTTGATCTCGATATGAATGAAAATGAGGGGGCCCGACTGACTGTCAACAATGTAAATTTTACGAATTCAAACGCAAAAGCGAAAATGTTCAATTGAAATACATGTCAAAAAGAGATGTATGAATTCTTACTTTGTACTGTGTAAATGAATTCCTTTAGTTGAGAATGAATGATGTGTTGTTGGTCGGTAACATTGTTGGTGTTCTAAACCATCAGTTTGTTTAGATGTAACAAACGGGCCGCTTTAGTGTGAAACCAATATAAATTTGAAGGCTATTTTTATTCGCAATTGGCAGTTTGTCGCAAAAATTATCGACATGTACTCAATTATTCAGTTTCTGAAATTTATTCACTTTCATTTGCGTTCACTATTCGTCATTCATTTATTATTTTACCCTCATCATCTTTTAACGTATGTTATAGTATTCACTGCACTTGAATTATTTATGCGACTCAATAAATTGTAATATTCAATCACTTCAAAAACTTTTTAACCGTTTTTTCAATGTTTTCACTTCAAATGATGTTCTTTTACTTCAATCAGCAACAAAATCGAGGTTCACACAATTCTTCTGTGTGAAAATCAAAACGTCTAAATTTTGTATGAATGTTTTACGAAATAAATATCACGCGGATAAACAAACTTTTGCTCACGGAAGAAAATTGACTTGTTTGCATATCAACAACTCAACTCACAATGAGAGTTCGCATGCGATATGAAGGAAAATATTGTTTTTCTTCTCTTTTGCTATATCCCATTGATTTCTGTGCGATTCAAAATATGTGGCCTTTGTAAAACCGAACATGCGTATCGATGTTCTTCTACATCTAAGAACTTGATGCAACGGTTGATAAAATTGCTTGGATAATGAGCTTGAAAGACGTTATCGTTGCGTATCGTGTTGATGTGCGATGTTCTATATGCCGACAAAAAAGGGATAATAACCATTCGATGCAGAAAAGGCGCTGTAATTTATCAGATGATTACGAGTTAAGGCGTCTGGCCGAATATAATATTTACGTAGTTTTCATCGCAATATACACACACTTTCTCTTTGCCCTCTCTCTCTCTCTATTTTTCTCTCACACACTTTCACGCGAAAAAATAGTGTTATTCAATTTGTTTAAGTTTAATGAGAAGCAATTTTTTGCTTGTTGATATACGCTTCAAAACGATGGCATAAAATTCAATTAGATTCTTTCACTTTTGTGCTTTTTTACATGAGTATATTAAAATTATCATAAATTTTCTTTCTTTAGTTCTGGAAACTTCACAAAAAAGAGAAAAAAAAAAAACTTATTTTTGTATCAATCGGTTTAGGTTGCCGTTGATAAATTCACATAAGTAAATCATTTCAATGTTATCATACATACTGCACACATTGTCATTCAACAGCACGTATGCACGCACGCACTATTCCACTGTGCTCTCACTCATATATCATACAAGAACTTCAAATACATTTCACTCACAACATAGCACGAATGAATGTTTTTCTTATCAGAATTTCAGCTGTGCATTTCATATTGTTTTGAATAATCAAAATACACGATTGTTTGGAAAATTTTCCACAAAAATCCATTACAAATCCATTTACCATTGATTTTTACACAATTTTTGATAATTTTCACTGAAGTATGTAAACAATTTCATCCAAATATATCGAATAAAATTGAGAAAATGATGATGGCGCGCCCTATGTTTTTTTCACTTCTCATTTGACTGCCGTTGTTCAGTTTTAATGAAAGAAGGAAAAAAAAAACACACAATTTCAACTTGAACATTGGCAAATTGAGCAAGCGAGATGAAATTCAAAGCAGAATGGAATGGAAAATATTGTAAATGACTGAAAGAAAAAATCCACAGCATATACACACACAGATAGAGAGTTGTGTATGTAACATTGAATTGGATTTTATACAGTACAGTCAAGAATGTGTATTTTTTTTTCTCTCTTTTTCTATCACTCTTCTGTTTAACATTTTACTCTGTTTTGTTTAAACATGAATTCAATACATTGAAAAGGTTCATTGTGCTTACATGCGGGGCAATAATGATGTGATGCGCGCAACAGAGAAAGGCACACAATGAAGGAGAATTGTTTTGGCAGTTACATTAAATGCACGCAAATGAGATATAAAACCGTTGCTGTCAGTTCCATACATGTATTGGTGAATACAGTGTGTGTGTGTGTGTATTTTTCCAACAGCGAGTACAATATCCAACTGGCAAATGCAATTTGATACGCGCGAGTATACAAAACATAAAACGTAATGAAATGCAGTACGCATGACAGTGTTTTTACACATACAAGTGAACACACAGCAAACGTTACATTCACATCATGTGAATATTCCATAGACTTGGCTCTGTATCAAACATAAAATATCGACAAGTTCATACAATACGATGCGGTCGGTACATATTAAATCGTATTTCATGTATTCTCAACAGTTTTCAATGATGTTTTCTATTTTTATTTGGATACATATGCATTTGAAATACTTCGCGGTTCCGTAACATTCGCTTCTGCGCATCACGGCACACTTTCATTGGAAAGCATCGAAAAATGTTCCAACTGTAACATGTGGGTGCATAACAAAACACAGTTAATTTTCTTTTTCTTTTTCATACCAAAATTATGTTTCATCACACATCTACATATGATCATATATATATATTTGAATGAAATGCATTTGCCTTAATAAAAATGACATTTTGTCGTTCGTGGGCTGAAATAAAATGAAAAATTTTTATTACTTTTGAAATTGTCACTGAATCTTTGAATAGAATTTTACTGCAAATGAATGCACGTTTTTATTCCAACGCAAGTTGATTTATCGATTGAACATTTTACGATTACGAGAATATGGCTTCAAATGCGTTCATAAAATTATACGCACAATTTCTAATTTCAACATTTTCATCGACCGCACACCTTTTGCGAGCAATTTGTCATTCGACTACTTTTACAGAGATGGCTCCGATGCTTTGCGTTCGAAGAACGTTTGACTGGCGCCTCCATTCCACAAAACTCAGGTTAGAGCAAACTCATGTGTGCGTGCCAATATGCACGTAATCAATAGTAGATATGATTTTATGTCTTAATTAAGTAAATTTTGCTGATAACAAAGTTTTCTGTTAACAAAATAATTAACATGCTATTGAATCACTTTCTGAATGGACGAATTTTGTATATTTCATGGAATATTGTGTAAATCAATTATTTAAGGATCTTTAATTTGAAAGACTTTCTTTGAATAGAAGATGAATGAAATTTAAAGATAAAAGTGAAGAAACAAATTGTCTCCTTCTTTCAAATTCAATAATTGAATGTCAATAAATGGATAAAATGAAATGAATTCGTTCAAGTGGTGCAATTATTAGATTTTTATGTGACAAAAAAGTGGCAACTTAGCCTATTTGTCTTAAATTAGCTGATTAAAATCAATTAAAACCGGCGAATTTCGGATAAAATGGCCAAGTAAACATGAATTACCAATGAAACAAGAATTGTTTGAAACAATCAAGCTGACGTTAGTAAAAACGAAATTCGATGCATTTTTATGTTTATTTTACATCTATCAAATTGTATATTTATTGAAATATTTATCAATTTTTGAATTGATTACATAAACTTGTATTTTAAAGATAAATAAAATGGCCCAATGAAGAATGCAATGATATTCATTATAAACATTTTGAAAAAATATATTCGTTGATACTAGAAATAATCATTTGTTTTCTTTCGAATGCAATTTTATCTGATTAAACTTATTGCATGTCATTTTTTTTACGTATAAACTCCGAAATATCATGAAAATATTGACTCATATGCCAATATTTGATATATGACTTTGTTTAAGTGTCACAGAACCAAAAAAAAAAAATGTTAGTTGATCGTTGATACTTTGGAAATCAAGTGGCAAATTTGCATTGTGATCGAATAAAATTCAGATAATCGAAAAGATACAAATTGAAAATGCCTTCATATGATAATAATACATGGAAAGCGCAATATGAATGTAAATTTTGTGGCAATTGGTACACAAAATATAACAAACAGCCAAACATGAATCGCATTTGCTCAGATTGTCGTAAACGAAACTTGCCAACGACTGAGGTGAGAAAATAAGTTAAATAATATCATTTTCTATATCCAGAATTTATTTACACATTCTAATTTCTTCTAGATTTTGCTTGTAGAGTTTTGATCACCATTTTAATATCATTGGCAAATAAAGAACCGAATTGAAAATAACATTTACTTCAAAAAATTAATTGTTTCTTGTCAAATGACAATCCAATGCTTTGTTTGTTGAAATAAAATTACTATTTCTTCTGGCAAAGTGTCAACGAAATTTTTTGTTTTTAATTACCATTTCATCGTCAATATTTTCCCCCACATTTTTCAATAGAAACTAAAAGAAGTAACTTTTTCAATAAAAAAGTCAAGCTAGAAGTCAAGAAGCCAAGTTTAAATGTATTCTTTTAAATCCAATTAATTTATAATCTGAAGGAATTCCTCTGAATGACTTAATCAATAGGTTAACATTTTAAATAACATAATAGAGCCGCTCCCTACAGTTTAAAAAAATAGTAATAATCAGATCAGAAATATTTAAATGATTCTATTGTTAATTAATTAATCAATTTACACATCGTACAAAGGAAACGAAAAATCCGCACCTGAATGAAATCGCACGAGAGAAAAAAGTCAAACGATTTTAATGGAAAAAAAAATTTGTTCGTTGTTGATATTTATCGTTGAATCAAGGCCTTTAAAAATCATTTAAAGTGCTGAACAAGTTTTTTTTTTCTCTAAACTGTCAGAAGGCGATGGAACAGAACGCTTAAATGAAGTCATTCACAGAAAAAAAAAAACGACGCGTTGGGTTAAATTACATCAAACTCAATTCATTCATTCATTCATTCTTTCATTGGAAGTGTGTGTTTTTGTTGTTTTTCGTTTGTTTTGATAGTAACGTTTAGATTGTTTACTTTATATGGAATCGTATATCACGTATTAGTTTTCGCTCATTAAATAGTTGTAAAACTATACGCTTCCAAATTGCTCGCCCATCTTGTCATGACGGGCGCGTCGATTATAGACCGACAGCCAAGAATTTTTATCGATTTCTTTATTGTTGCGTACAAAATCAAAATCGTTCAAAACAAGAAATGACCAATTTCAATAATTTACCTGACATTTTCAAAAGTACAAAACAGTGCCAATTGTTTGAAATGGTATCAACTAATAAATATGATCACTGCGATTATTAAATTAAAATTATAATATTTATAAAAAGAAGAGAAAAAAAAAAATATTATCGATGGCGCCGAAGGTTAACCAATTTTGTAACTGTGAAACCTTCAACATAAGCACTTCAAAACGTGTTAAACACGGCAAAAAAACATGCCCATAATAAAATTAAACGGCGAACACAATTTAATTGAAATCACATATATATATCCATGTTGTTGATTACTTACACGCAATAATCTCTGTACGCTTCAATAATAATCGATAATAATTTGGTTCTTTACAATATCACATTGACCTCAACATAAATCGATCGAAGAGCAAAAAAAAAAAAGAAAAAAAAAATCAAGCGCACAACGGAATATGAACAATAAGCGCGCATAAAAGCTGGTTCCGTTCAAACATGCATATTAATTGGAATTGCATTGAGAGAAAAGTGCAATCGCTTCAAGCATCATCGTCATTATTATTGTTTTTTTTTTTTTTTTTTTTCAATATTATCATATTGCTATTAATGATACAAATACCGATGACAATTAAACGTTGATAATGCCAAGGCAGCAAGAAGATGACAGGCCAATCTCTCTTTCTTTTCCCTTTTAAATGGAAATCACTCAAGTGTTGTTGTTGAATGACCGACCACATTCATGATGATTTATTTGTTCAAATTGCGCCGCCAATTTACATAATATATTTTAAATATCTATTCAAATCTAGTCAGCTTCACAAAGTGTAGAACAGAAAAATGAATATATATTTACATTAATAAAATGAATAAACATAAATAAAAAGGGGCCAATGAATTTATAATGTGGGAATGAAGCTGTCCGGCCAAAGTGTTCATCAGATAAAAATGAATGATTTAAGAAAAGATATCGTTCTTTTAAGTAGAGTTTTCAGTTCGATATGTTGAACAAAGTTAAAGTTTCTAACCATTGAGTTTGACCATTCGTTTGAACATTTTGTTTGATCATTCGTTTTCTTTAACGCTGGGATTTAAATCCCAATTCTAATATTAGCCACCATGAATTCATGCACACATTTCAAACCGCAAATTTTACGAGCAAATTTAATTAAATGTATGTGCTTCATTGACAAATCGAGAATTGTAGTCAGTTTTCTACCGCAAAAACCAAAACCACATTATTATTAGCACATTTACATTTACATTTACATTTATATTTACATTTACTGTTTACATTCTAATACAAAACGTACCCATCAACTTTGGGTCATTTATTGCTGCAAACATTTTACGATCGTCGTCGTCATAGTTGTTTTTGTTTTTTATTTCGATTTTGATAAATGATTTCATAGCCGTATTGGTTGTTACAGAGTATCTGTTGTTATTGATCATATACTCGATGGGAGATATGTGCGCGGTTTCAGAACAGTTTAATTACGGTATAAATGCGACAGTGGTGTATCGATGGATTGCCGTTTTCAAGCAGGTATATATTTACAGAGGGAAAAAAACACAAAACAAAACAGATTACATACATTACGAATGCCATTTGTGCATCGAAATGCAATGATCGTTATGCAACAAAATAAGTAAATGCATTGACTACGAATTGAAATGTGAGTTTTTTTTATTTTTATTTTTTTCTTTTGTATTTTTTTTGTCTTTAATTTCAATTTGGTATTGACAATTGCACTGTTTGCCAACGCAAAACCGAATGGGGTTACATTGGCTGATGCACAGTGTCGTAATTCTTTTTGATTATTTTATATTTTATGCATTGAATGCATGCGATGCATTCATGTCAGCTTGAAAATGCACAACGAAAAGAACCGCTAAGCATTTGATTTAATTTGTGAATTCCGTTTTTGAAATTTGCTCGGTAATGCCGATCAAGATGAAAAATAAATGCTTGGAAAATCACGATGAGATGGAAAAAAAAAACAATGTCGACGGAATAGAAAAAAAATAAACTCGACGATGAAAAAATGGAGACATTTTTGCGGTTGTTAGCTAAGTTTTTGTTTTTGCAGGTAGTTAAATAACTGCACAATGTTATTGGCAATCGTTTTTCAAGTCATTTGAAGAAATGTTTTGAAGATTTTTTTTTTTCTTTTCTTTTACGGTTAATCCGGAGTAATCCGTGTAATCCGGTCATTGCTTCAATAAATTGCTGTTGTTTAACAACAAGGAAGAATACTCATGAAGATGTGTTAATGGATTCAATCCACTGGATTGAAACATTAAAAGAGAAAGAGATTTGTTTGAAATATGACCAAATTCGAAAGGAATACGAAATATGTGAAAATTGCTCACACTTCATAGATTGGCCCATCATCTTCATCCATCCAACAGATACAATTTAAATGAAAATTATTTAAACGAAAACAATTTAACGCAAAATTTCACCAGAATTTCACCCAGATTCAATTGAATGGGAAAATTCAATTGAAAATACGTTTTGAACATTAGAAAATCGAATTAAATGCGAGAAACTGTGATAATTGTTCACGGAATTCTAAGTCTAAAATAACAAATGAAAAAAAAAAAAACAATAGCTAGTCATTTGGCCGTAGATTGTTGGCAATACGACGCCATTGTTGACCTACAAAATCAATAAAAGCGAAACGTTTTTGATGCGTCAAGAGTGAAGAATAACATTTGAAAAACAATTAGATAGAGAAAGAGCTAGAGAGTAAAAGAGGTGACAATGCGATTTATTTAAATCTCAAGTCAAGTCAAGTCACATTCAAACAAAACAATGAAAATGGTGATATCGATTCCAAGTGGAAGAGACGAAAAACGAAACAAAAAAAAAAAAAAAATATAATGCGAGTTACGATGGAAAGTATAAATGTTACGAATGATGGACACATTAGCGATCACGTTAATAGTGCTACGGATCCATATCGATGTATAATAATCAGTTCATCCGTAAATGGGAAGTTGCCCATTGTCATAAAATTGCTTGACGTGACGTGGATTTGTTTCTTTGTCACATTCGCTTCGTTCGGTCTTTCGAAAATATATTTATTGCACCTTTTCTGTAATTAACCAATGGCAAAAGCAAATCAAAATAAAAAGAGCATTGATACACACACACAGAGAGAGAAAAGATACGTTCATAATTAGCTTCTAGTCTGTTTCCAAAGCTACTTCGGCCACATAGAAAAAGTGAAACATTCGCCAAGCGACCTTATTTTAAATACAAGCAAACAATTATTTATGGATTAGCACCTACTTCAAAACTGTGTTTTTAGATCCAACCGATGCAAGTGATAATTACTGTTTGCACCATCTTCCATCATAATTGTTTTATAAATCAGCTGCTTTTTATGGAATCCATTTCTGGGTGGTTAATTCAGCTCTAATTTCAATTTCCACCGCAATGTTGCACGCACCATAATATGAATTAAAATGCATTTTTGACCACAATTCATCAAATGAAATTATTTTATCGAGATTCATTTAGAAAAAACCACATTGAACAAACCATCATCAAATTTGTAATTTTAAATCAATTTTACCATTTATCTGAACGTTATTATACATGCATAATTATGTTATGTGCTTGTTGTTTTCCTCTAATTGTGAATTTCGTCGAAAAGTGCGAAAATAGACTATGTGTGTGCAGATCCGGCATCGAAATCATTGTTGCATTGATAGAAATACCGTGAAAGAGAGAGAAACAGAGAGAAAGAGAAAGAGAGAGAGAGAGAGAGAGAGAGAAACAGAGAGAAAGAGAGAGAGAAAGAACGAAAATTGTTTCAGTTGTTTAACAAATTTCAAACAGATTTTGATTACACGTTTTGATACGCATCAAACTCATAAAATTGCAACGATTCAATGAACAACGGAAACAAATTTAACATTTGATAATACTCGGGCACTTCTTTCATCAATTCACTTAATCTCGATTATGATGATTGTTAATTAGGGGCTTGAATTCAGAGCTAATGTTGCGTAACATTGTTAAATTCGTTCAATCTATGTTAATTTAATCAACTTCGATGTCTTATTCATTTGCAAAATTTTCGATTCTCAAATTTGAAAATTGAAAATACAATAATATTGCAATCGATAGACGTCTTTAATAATAAATTCACCAAAAAAATACATCATCAATTGGTGAAGGAATTTCTTTCAAATGGAAATTCGACAAATTATGTTCAATCAAATGGAAATTTAACATCTTTTGTTCAAAAGAAAAAAAAAAATTCGACATGATTACATCAAAAAAAAAAAAAAAAAAAAATTTCGAATAGATCACACGATACACACTTTAATCGAGAGTATGCATCTATCGATTGAATCAATTTCATAGCTTATCTTAAATGAAATCGAAAAATGAAAATATTCCTTTCATCAAATGAAGATGTGAAAATGCCATGGAATTTTTTTTTTTGTGTTATTATTAAACTGAAATTCATGAGTTCACACTTGTAAGCGTGCTCCATTGATAGTCTTGTGAGCGTGTTCCATTGATGGGCTCCATTTGTAATGTGTATCAGTTATGAGCATGAGATTGGCATAGAAAATCATAGATGCCAAGAAAAAGTGTCAATAAAACAAAATTGAAAAATAAAAGTAGAACTTTTGCAGCAGCAGCCGTAGCCAAATGAAGTTTGCATCGTTCTCATTGTGTGGCCAGGAAAAGAAACCAATGGTTTCGATAGACTTGTCTTTATGAATATTTATTCTGTTTTTCTCCTTTAAATTACATACCGGTTCAGTTCTACTTACTTATTGCATTTGTCCAATGTTCACACAAAGAGATAATTCTGTGTAAGAGAGAACAATTTTACCTACGCAAACGATGCATCAACACAATATATTCAGCGTTGCAGATCATGGTTTCGATTCACCTAAACTAGTGCAATTGTGTACACGACCATATCATTTGTAACCAATTCGTTAAACGTAGTTTTTCATAATACGAAAGACCTAGCAAGACACATGGACTGCTTTTTTTCTACGAGAGAGAGAGAGAGAGAGAGAGAGAGAGAGGAGGGATTTTTGCTGCTCCGAGAGATTTCTTCTGTCCGCAAATGGTCTTTTCGCGGAGACATTTTTCAATTTGAAATAGAATTGCTTTCGTTGTAATTTTTCAAAACGAAATTCTTATAATTAAGCACAGAGTAGTCTGTGTGAAAAATGCCTTTCTGTTGAATTAAGTCTAACTCTCTATTAGGTTTCATTGGCAAATGACATTTTTTAGTAGCAAAATTATCTGATTTAAAAAAAAAACATCTGTTAGAAGACAAAATGACACGAGTGCAATGAGTTCAAAAACACCATAAGTTGCAAAGATTTGTCCGAAATGGTTTTGACCGAATACAGGCTCAATTCTTGTTTTTGTTTAGCAATTTGCAAATGCAAATATTTGTTTTAATATTGCCGAATCACCAAATATGGATAACGGTTTAACTTTCTCTTCAGACCAAATACATATGCGTACATTGTATCACTTACCACCGTTGCTTATCCATCAACTGTAAACAAAAGCGTATGCGCTGAGTACAAAAATATTTCGATAATCTCGAGTTGATACGAATACGTGTACACACATGCCTTGAAAAGAAGTTAACGAAAATGAAAAAAAAAAACTACGACACTCGATTCGAAATAACATTTGCTTTGGCGTGCATTTTTTAGTGTTTTCGTCGTGTTCAATAAACAATGACTCAATGCATTCGCTTTTTGCGTTTCGAACAGTAACCAAAATAAAAAAAAAAACGAAAAGAAAAAAAAACTTAAATCTGGCATTTGAATACAAACAAACAAAAAGAGAAGGCAAGAAAGAAACAAGCAAGCAATCAAGCAATGAGTTTTAAGTGGCCACTGGTATTTGTAGCACCATTGGCACGAACAAAGAAAAAAAAAACTCCGAGTACGTGATTTTATTATTAATCTCTCTTTCTGGCATTGGAAATCCAATAATTTCGATGATGCCAACGTATTTCAACGTATAAACAAAACGATAATAATTGCTCCCGCTAATAATAAAGTAAATAAAATATGCGATTGTATCGTATATCGTTGTGACATTAGCTAGTTGTATAAATGAATTGAGAATTGAAAAAAAAAAAAAATAATTGAAAACTGGATCGCACGTCAATAGTGATTAATTCATGATCAACACAAAGCTATTTTAATTATAATAATAGAACGAGCACGGTGACTAGATTAAATCCAGATTTAAACCGAATCGAACGAAGAAGCAGAAGAGAAAAAAAAAAAATAAAAGCGACCATTCCGGTGATTCAAGTTCGAGTTTCGATTATATGGTGGTGTAACGTGTTTTCTATATGGCTGTTCAACAAAATCACGTATTTCAATACGCTCTTTTTATTATCTCAAGTCAAGTCCTTGAATTTGAAATTTCAGGAAACCAATCGGTCAAAATGTTAAAGATAAAATAGCAAAATTTTCAGACAAAATTTCAATCCCTCCGAAACAGATTATGTGTTACAAAGCAACGAACCTTAAGTTTTTTTGCGATCTTAAGTCATTAAATCGTATTCATATGTTTGCATGTATGAACGTCTAATTTGCTTATAAATTGACACACATTATGATATAAATCTTTGACGCAATGCTGTCGTTGATAAAAACGCAAGATGTTTAATATGCTGTTTGGATTTTTATTACAAAACCAGTTGAATCCCTACAAATTAATCGATTATTTATTCAGCGAGAAAATGTCTGCAAAATATTGCGTTTATAATGTAAACATCAATATCATGTATATGTGATGATTGATATAAACGCGTTTGGAAACATATTCAAACTACAAGCATTCGCACCTTTCATCATTTTCGAAAGAAAAAAAGCACCTTCACGCACTTAGCCTTTACAGAGTCTTAGAGCTAAGAGACAATTTTTTATTTGTTTGTTGTTAAACAAATACAATATTTCATTGCATATGTATGGAACCTCGACTCCATTGAGGTGTTTGCTCATAGTCTAAAAATCTAAATTTCAAATGAACCCCAACACAAACATCCACAAAACCATTCACATTTTGTTGGTTTTTTTTTTTCCTTTGTTCTCAATTAAATGACAGTATTTTGATTGATTTTATGAATTTTCAATAAGTGACATAAATAATATTGGTTTGTCGGCGCTTTTTCCAAGGTTTTTTTTCACTCAATAAAGTTCAATTTACACTGTAATGAACATGAACAGTGTAGTGTATTGGTTCAGCATACCTGCGTATGTAAAAATGCTTGAAAGAAGACAAAAAATTACTTGAAAAACTGATTATATTAACGAAGGGAAACGATCAACAACAACAAAAAAAAATTATCTGTGTCATTCGCTTGATTAGATTTCAAATGATTTAGAGTTAAAAACTTTCGAAATGGTAGGCGATAATTCTCCAAATATTTTCTTTTCAATTCTATTCTGAATAGAGTTTGCTACTCCTCCGGGTTTTGAACGATTTTTTCGTTTCATTTGTTTTAAAATGCGAACAGAGTTAAGTTCATCAAATTTGAAATTCTTTTAACTCGCAAGTACAATGGCATCGGATTCCATTTAACATATTACAAATATTGTGGATCGTGTTGGTAAAAGATTTTTCACTGCATTTCGAAATTCCAAAATGGAAACGCATTCACACCCATCGTCATCGTCATCAGTCGTTATGCTCAAGTTGATTTGAAAGAAAGAAAAAAAAAGAAGACGAAATAAAACCCGCATTTGTTGGTATCGTCGTCATCGTCATTTAATGTTTGCATACGCTTTGAAGGTACGAAACCTGTTTCATGTACTCGATTCAGTGCATCTGCGTATATTGTTGATTTTGTTTCATTTTATTTTTTCTTTTTCTGTTTTCAATCTATTAATGATTTTCACCATCATAGGCAAACAAGAAACGTGACAACAACTAATGTGATCAACGCGATTTTTAAGGCAAAAGAGAATGTGTGCACCTATGTGCACTTCATCAATGGTATTTGCACTGAATGCAATTTATGATGGGTTTGGGTCCAATTGTGTAATTTAAATTTCAAATCTAATATTAAAAAATCGCATTTTTACAGCCATAAAGCCATAGAGTCATAACAAACATCTTATGCTGTGCATCAATGTTGATAAGCGTGCCGTGTCCGTACGATGAATTTTTTTTATGTTTACTGTCTTTCGCGCTAAGCAAATTTCTTTTATTTTTTTGTTTTTTGCTTTTCATTTACTTTGATCGGTTTTTCGTATGTTTTTTTTTTTTCTATAATAAAAATGCACATAAAATGAATCGCAGCATAGCGAAGAGGCAGCTGCGCGTTGCAGATAGAAAAACAAAATAAGCAAAAAGAGGAACAACGCAAATGAAGAGCAAAAAGGTTCGAACAGCAATACAGTGCAGTACGAGTCGAAAATAGCCAAAGTAACGTACCTTTCGTACCATGTCGATGGAGTGGTTGATTGTTAGCAGCCATACGATAAAAATTTAAAAAATCCAAAATAAAGCACAAAAACTCTGTTTGACTGTTAAGAATGAAAGAAAGAAAAAAACAACAACAGGAGTATGAGTGTTGATACGAACATCGTCTCGTTGTTGTATTAGTTGTTTTGCTGAAAAATACGGCATTGCATAGTAAACACTGTAAGAGAGAGAAACAGACCTAAGTCGACAATCGACTTTTATGAACAGCACAAAACAAGTTAGTTATGAAAATATGCTCATGGCGAACGGACCGATATAAACAGTGTATCGTGAAACGCTTTGTCACTCTCGCGTCTTGTGCGATTTTAGTTTTTTTTTTTTTTTTGTTTTTTACATTTTTGTTTCCATTCAATATCGAATAAAGTGAAAGAGAAGAAACAGATCGTCAGTTTATTTTTTTTCTTTTTTGTGTATATGGTTTGGTTTTCATGTATATGCACGCTTTGACTTTCTTTAATGCAAAGATCATTCGGTTGAATACTGTGCCACAAGTGAATATTTGTTTTTTGTTCAATATCAGGTCGGTCACTATCTCTTGACTTTGTCATACGAAACGAAGATCGGATCGGTGAAATTTCAATGAGATAAATGTTTCGAACGATTGTAGTGAAAATCGTTTTGTGCGCTTGAAATAGGCATTAAATTATAGTGCAACTGAACTTTTGGCGGATGCTATTTAAAGACTGTTTGAAACCAAATCAAGAAAAGGCAAGAAAAGTTTGTGCATGTGTGGGTGCTAATTGACACAACGAAAATAAGTAGCTGAATGCACAAAGAAACTCTTTAGAAAGAGCCTAGTTAATAAGACACAGCGTCAACGTTTTTTTGTTTGTTTGCATTATATGTTTGTGTAAATATTGCCATCGTTTATGACACAAACGCTGTAAAAATAAAAAAAACAATAAAATTATATTGCTGAATACAAAGTAAACTCAATATTTTTTTAGGTGCAGTCATAACACGCAAATGAGTTCACTTATCAAAGACTATGCGCATACGTTTTGATGTCATACTCAAATAAAGCGTACAGTTTCGCATCTTGATCTTTTCGGTTAGTTTCTCAGTTCGTAAAATAAGACATAGACTATTACTAATTTTGGTATATATTTTGGCATGTGGTAATTTGAAAAACATGTTTATTCTTCCAATTCACGCGCTTCGAATGCCTAATATGTCGATTTTTTTTTTCCTGTATAACGAATATTGAATGTTAAATAGTGACTTGGTGATTCTAGAAAGAACTGAGACGTAAAAGAATTTGGTGAAAAGTGAATAAAAACGTATGGTGTTTATTTTTTTTTTGTTCCCTAGTTGTTAATGAATTTTTGTCCGTTTATTTGCTCATCATTATAATTCTATTTTGGATTTACAGCCGCCTTTCAAAATCGGACATAAATGTGCACACATTCATGATCGGCGAAGGTGAATACTAGTGACATTTAACGGTGATCAATCGAAATCCAAAAAACGATATAGAAAAAAAAAAAGAAACACTTTGCTATTAATAAAACGTTCTTATATGGACATTTGATCGCATCCGATATTTTTGTGTTAAATTTAAGTTTGTGTGCTAAGAAATTTCAAACGGTGTAATTCAAGTGTTTATTGGAATTTCTTGTATTTACCAGCTTTATAATCATTGATAATCATTCATTAGGGTCATACAATTTGGATAATTGCATACAAATCATATAATCATTGGTAAGTTTAATGCACTGCAATCGACTCTATTCTGAAAAAAAATCGACTCTATTCCGAAGAAACTCTCGTTCATAAAAAAAAAACTCTCTTCTATAAATGGTACTGTCCCAATGAAGAGATACTATTCAACAATGAAGAGACACTAATGAAGAGACTCTCGATAACGGTTCCCTGTATTCTTTTTCTCAAAAAAAAACCCCCATTTCGGAAATCGTTATATCACCAATAAAATTGTTATCCAATGGATTATTTTTGGAGAATATTTCAAGATGAAAGGATTTCTTTCACAAAACTTTGTTATAATTAGATTCATTAACAGTTTTTGATTTAACAAACACGATTGGTATCATACATGACCACCATTAAACATTATCGCCATCAAATCCAAAGATGAATATCACGAAAAACAAACGGTTAAACAGCAATAAACTGTAGCCAAGAATGGGAAAAAGAAACAACAAAAATTCAACATTTTTATTTCACAAAACTTCTCAATACGATCATTTATTAGAATCATATGCAAATCATTTTCAATATACGAACATTTAGCGGTATCTGTTTGCATAAGCTATTAGCATGCTCACAGTGTAAAAGAAGAGGAAAAAAACTATCTATCCTATGTGACCTATTAAGTATATGTTTTTTTTCTTGC
Source organism: Resseliella maxima (assembly GCA_029041755.1). Lineage (NCBI taxonomy): Eukaryota > Metazoa > Arthropoda > Insecta > Diptera > Cecidomyiidae > Resseliella > Resseliella maxima. The sequence continues at coordinate 252,126 of JAQOWM010000635.1, read as the reverse complement.
TATAATCATTGTAATACATGTGCTGTTTTCAATTTTGCCATTCAAAAATTGAACAAACAAATTATCAACAATTTGCCGATGAATTGAACTGATTCAATTTTCGCAAAAAAAAAAAAAAAAAAAAATAAAATAAAATAAATCCACATAATTATGGTTGATTGTGTGCATATGTGTGCATGTTTCACCGATGAATAACACAATGACAAAAGTTTGCAATTTTTGCAATAACATCTATCAACGATGTGGTTACATTTCTTTGTGTTCGACTTAACGTCGATTTCTCTTTCCAAATGTTGATTTACTTTGATCGACTCGGTTTATAGACAAACGAGACCACAAAAAATCGCATTTCTCTCAACCATTTTTTTTTTTTCTTTCTTTTCATTGTCGATGCATTGATGAATATGTTTAAGTAATTCAATTGTCTTCCGTAATTGTTGGGCTGAAAAAATAGAAATGAAAACATCATTGTCGAAAATTCACTGAAGACGATCGTAACGTAGGCATTAATTTCATTAGATTTTAATCGCATTTCATCAATTGACCACATGCGATTTTTGGTTATTTTCCTTTTTTTTTTTTAACTCGATCTCATGCTAATTAATTTCCGCATTCCCTTTCGATTTCATTTGATTAAAATCAAGTTTCCGTTTTATTCGTCTGCGTTTCGATTTATTTTTGTTGGTTTTTCATCTATCATTGTTAATAATCAATGTGCATAAATTCATTTTTAATTTCAAAAGAGAAAACCTTTTTACAATGTTTCGCATTAAGTTGAAGGTATCGAAAATATTCAAATCAAATAAATCGAAAAATTAAACACTAATTCAAACAAAAATGCAATTTTATTGATTTGAAAACTATTGATTTGAAAAAAAAAAAAAAAAAAAACAATTCAATCCGAGCTGAAGACTAATAATTGCGGAAAGTTTTTAATTCTTCCCAGATTTAATCGATGAAGATTTGCTGAGCGTATTTTCTTCCGAGTTGAAAACCGCATAATCTATATGCATTTCTACACGCATGGAACACATATGGAATCATTTGTGAAATTGGAAAAGTTTCACTCGACCACTTATTATGGGGCATAGAAAATGTAATGCATTTCAATTTGAAAATGAACAGACAGTCAATTAAATCCGTATGTAATCGATTGAACGATGAAAGTTTGTTTGCCCATACACTGTTCCACTGCAAATGATTTTCTACATGAGATTGCGTTTAGACAGGCTGGAATTTCATAGGAAGCAATAAGTTTCAAGAGAAAAAAAAAAGTAAGGCCAACTAAATAATGAAGAAAATATTAAGCAGCCGGCGCGCTGCTGAAGCCAATTTTAATGAAGAATATTTATATAAACGTTGATTTAAATGCGCACGAGATTGGCATTAAATGTAGCGTACTGAAATAATATGCAGACGTTTTTCCAAGCGTTGCATACCGAACGTGTCTGTGCATTGAGTGTAAGTGTCGAATTGCTAAGAAATCTGCATCATGAATTATTAACATGAAAGTTGTTTACTTGATTGTGGTGTGCAAAGGTGATTTGTTTTTTTTTTTGTATTTTGGTTGAACACGACATTCCATAATCATACAAGAGAAAAAGGAAAAAAAAGAATATTGCGCACATTTACATGCATATTGCACTTTTACATTGTCGACATCTTAAAACTGTGTCACTTGAAATAAAATCGCAAAATGCCAACCATGCAAAGAGTTGGTGAGAAAAATCAAATTGCATTTTTTTTGGAAATGAAAATGAAATGTGAAATAAAACTGAGAGAAAAAAAAAACACAATTCGAAACACTTTCGGTTGAAATGGGAAAAATATGAAAAATAAATAGGAAACGAGAACGAAAACGAAAACAAAAACAACAATTAAGATAGAACATAGAACTCAGCGAATGGAAAATAGAAAATAATCAACGCTATATGTTGATGCATTCCCATATAATTCGTGTTCATTTTCACTTGAACAACGACTGACTTTCAATGGGATTCTTAAAATCATGAAGAATGCCAATTTACCAAATTTTACACATCGTTGCACATTCAGCATATGCAGAGTTTGCTTGCTAACCATTTAATCTTTCAAAATATCTACACGCCTCGAATTTCAAATATAAATCTTTGCAAGCAACTAAGACAAACGAACTGAATTTGGAGAGAAAAAAAAAAATTCCCTTTCGGAAATGAGATAATTATCGCTTTGAATGTGATTGTTAGTGTCGTTAATTTGTGTTGTTGTTGTTGTTTTTTTTTTCATCACTTCACATACACACAGAGCGAACATAATGTTCGATTGTTGTCCAAAGTAAAATGTACAACGATGAAAACGAAAAATCAATTGAAATCAACAGAACGAAACCGAGTATAATTATCTCCAGGCGCACAATTACTATGATTTTCGATTCTTTTGCCTCTCGTTTATTTCAACATTTTTGATCATTATTTTGTCATAATCGCGTATGAGTAATGATATATACGTTGATCTTGCACACCATTGCTCTAACTTAAATGCGTATATTTTTCGATTTATTTTCTGCTAGAACAAATTCTATCTAATCCATTTGCTAGTGTTTGGAAACAATGGCATTCGAGTGACAAATAAATCGTTTAAGTCCATTATTTTAAGAATATTCTCTTAAGTTTGAAGAACAATAAAAAACAACACGACTGCCATTTTCATGTGTCATTCGAGAAGAATAGACCATTTAACATCATATTTCAGTGTTGAAAAAAATTTCGCTGTTGCTACTTCACGTCAAACTAATTTCGTTTTATTCATTTCATTCTTACTGGACCAGAAACACAACATAATTCATAAAAGAGATTATTGCTGAAAATACAATTTGTTTTGCCATTTGAAAGTACATTTAAAAAAAAATTGAAGCATTTTAAGTATGAAGTTCAAGGCAAATAAATCATCTTCTCAAGACATTTGGTAAGATGGAGTTTTATTTTTTTGGCGGACGAATTGGAAAACAATGTTAAATACATTTTGGCGCATGAAGTCGAATTCCTGTGGAATCCGAATATTGTTGAAAAAGAAAAAACAAACAAGTGCTCATCACAAGCGAGATCAAATGGATACGCGAGGAATTTGCGTGATATCCGATCGGATGAAATTAAGACTAATTGATGTTGGAAATGATGTGAGTCTTGCGTATTGTAAAGCATTTGATATTGAAAGGTGATTCAGGTCATTCATTCCAGTGCGTTCGGCCCCATTCATTGAATTTCGAGCCGACAAAGAAATATTATTTGATTAAAATTCCAAGAAAATACTGACTTCAGTTGTACAATTGTGAGTGAGACTGTTTTCTCTCTCTCTTTCTCTTTCCTTCTCTCTTTCTCTATTCCTCTCTTTTTATCTCTCTCTTTCTCTCTTTCTCTCTCTTCTCAGATGTGTTCGATTCTCTTGATTTGCATGAATCATTCTAATCGCAATGAAAAATCTTTGATACGAGTGAAATATGTTTGATTGAGAGCAATCAAGTATACAATGCCGTCTCTGATTTTTTTTTTTTTTTGGTTCAAAAAATGTTGACAGGTTCAGTTACACGCCTTTGAAATACACAGAAACCCAAGTTCAATGCATGTTTATTATGAAACTTTTTTTCCATCGATTTTCTTTCACATTCTGTTCTCTTCGTGAAAGGTGTAACATCGCATATGCATTGTGTATGTATTTAAAATAATTGTATCTCTGGTACTTCAAAGAGTGAAACACAAGAGTGGAAAAAAGAAGAAAAAATCCAAATGGAATGATTTTGCAATTAATCGCTTGAAAATTATACCTCGATCAATGAACGGATGAATAGACAACATGAGAATGAAAGAAATATTTTTTTGTTTTATTTTTGTTGTTTGACGAAATTGTGCTCAATAAATAAACATTCGGTATTTCGTTTGTGCTGAAACGGAAATACATCGAGAGTGCAGATTAAGCGGAATAAATTCAGAAGAAAAAAAAAACGTATAAAAAACACACATCAAATGATCGCCGTAATCACTGAATTTTATGCCATGCAAAATGTATTTGGTATTGTAATTGCTTGTAAAGCCATGAATTACAAAGTTTCATTCGTTCAATTCTCATCATAATCAAAGATAAATTTTGGGCCGGAATGGCAAATGTTGTATGCGCCTTTGTCGAAATTGTTCAAAATGTTGAATTATTAAAATATATTGCAATTTAATTAAGCCATAAGTACACATTAAACAGTTTTTTCGTATGTTGATTTGCTATTAGATATGCTTTTGAAATTGTTTGTCGGTTTTTTTCTTTCTTTTTTTTTTCATACGCGCATAAAAGAGAAAGAAAAACAAATTCCATGTTGCCAAGCATTTTGTTTAAGTGCTCTTTCACATGCAAAAAACACTTTAATATTTGCTTATTTCATACGGAGTTGATTGAATGTCTAGCAAACTTATAAAATGGCAACGATTTCATAATTGACTCCAAATACGATTTAAATTTATTGTTCGAATTCAATTCGTTTTAACTTGTTGTTGTTGTTAACACAGATTTACAGATTGTCATTAAATAGCTGCGAATCATAATTTAGATTTTACGCTATCGAAATAGAGATTGAAGTTAACAAATTTGCCAAAAAAAAAAAAAAAACGTCGATTACTATCAGGAAATCACAACCCAGGTCTAGATATCTATAATTTAGGGATATCAATAGACAAGATTTCGGAAAAAAAATGTTCGAATTTAGAGCTGAAAATTTTCCTGTGTACATTTCGGATAAAAAAAATTATTCGAACGGACAATGTCTTTTTTGAAATTAACAGCCTGTTAATAACAGGGAAGGAATCATATAAGAATTGCTGTTGTAATGTTTATATGAGCAACTTAATCTACGATCAAAGATTGTTTATTTTTATAAAAACAAGTTCTATACTAAACTGAAAAAAGTATTTATGCAGTAATCGTCAAGTAGGCAAAAGAGTATTTTTGTTATCGAAAACATACCGGGCAATATTGATGACAGCGTTTACCTAAATAAATTCTTTATATTCTCTTCATTCATGTTTTTGAGGTCATATTTATTTAACATTTTTCGTCTAGACAATCTGCTTATTAAAATGATGCTTATTAATTTGAAAACTTGTCACCAACAATACCAAGTTGAATTCAGTGAAATCACTCAGTTTGTCAGTCCGGTGCGATAATTACAATAAAAATACTGATAATAAACAACGCAAAATTGAATGCAAAAGTTCATTCTGTTTTGCAAATATATCAACCACTTGATAGACGATAAAAAATGTTTTTTTTTTTTTTCAAAAACAAAATGAATCAGAACCTAAAGCAGAACTGAATATATCATTTAAATGCATGCAAACATGAGAAAAAGCATCAGTGTGTTATCGAACACAGCCAGTTGAAGTCCTTCAGCATTTTTGAATTAACATTTTATTCTTTCTCTTTCTTTAAGTGTGAATTGTTTGTGTGTTTATTTATTTATTTTATTTTTTTGGCTGACTTTAATGAATAGTGAAATCTTGATCAGAGCTGAAAAGTAAAAATAGTAGGAAAAATTATTCAAATAAAAAAACAAAAACCAGCGCTAATTATAAATAAAAAAAAGAATATTTTCAATGACAACAATGCAGCAACATCAGAAAACGGTCGCCTCAATCGCAGTGATTGTGCGCGAATTTTATGAACGAAAGGAACCATATCGCATTTTTCACGGTTCTACAAATAGTACACGTACGAAAACGGACAAAAATTTTATCGATGTCAGTGCTCTTCGAAATGTGATTTCCGTCGATAAAGATACTCACACTGCTCTCGTGGAGCCAAATGTTCCAATGGATCAACTGATCACAACCACGTTGAAGTATGGACTTATACCTCCAGTTGTTATGGAATTTCCTGGAATAACAGTCGGTGGAGGATATGCTGGTTCATCGGGAGAGAGTAGTAGCTTCAAGTATGGCTTTTTTTGTGAAACAATCAATTCTGTTGAAATGATTTTAGGAAATGGTGAAGTGGTTAAAGCGTCACGTAATGAAAGAGAAGATTTGTTTATGGGTGCTGCAGGAGCTGTTGGAACACTTGGTCTGACAACTCTCATCGAGCTCCAACTTATTGATGCCAAAAAATATGTCAAAACAACGTATCACCGAACCAGCAATGTGGCCGAAACTATTGCCAAGATTCAGAAAGAAACTAAAAATCCAATCAATGATTATGTTGATGGTATTCTGTTTTCTGAAGAGCATGGCGTTGTAATTTGTGGTGAATTAACCGATGAGAAACCAATCGATATGAAATTGCATACGTTCAGTGGCACATGGGATCCATGGTATTATCTTCATGTCAAAGATCGAACTCTGGCAATTGCCAATGAGTCCATTGAAATAGACTATTTGCCATTAGCTGAATATTTGTTTCGTTACGATCGAGGTGGATTTTGGGTCGGCGCTGCTGCTTTTGAATATACCAAATGTCCATTTAATAAGTATTTCCGCTGGTTTTTGGACGATTTTTTACACACTCGAATGCTGTATCGTGTCTTACACGCTAGCGGTGAAAGTGATCAATTTATCGCGCAGGATGTTAGTGTTCCCTATAAAAACGCTGAAACTGTTATCAATTACAACGTCGAAAATCTCAACATATGGCCTATTTGGCTATGTCCATTAAAGCAAATGCTTCCGCCAACATTTAATCCTCATACCAATGATTTAGTCTACAATACAGATGGTACAATTAGCAGAGCTCATGAATTTCTCAACATAGGGATATGGGGCGTTGGCACTGACGACTATAAAGAATTTATTAATAAGAATCGCGAAATTGAAGCCAAACTCATTGAACTTGATGGGAAAAAAGTTCTTTACGCTCATATTTACTATGATGAAGATGAATTTTGGAAGATTTACGACAAATCATGGTATGATTCTCTCCGCAAAAAGTACCATGCAACCACATTACCCACTGTGTATGATAAGGTAAAGGTTGATATTGATGCCAAAAGACAAGATCAGTCGATTTGGAAAAAGTTGCTCAAAAAAGTGCTACCGTATCATCTTTTTTATGGTGTCTATAAGAGCATTCAAAGTAAAGATTATCTTCTCCATCGAAATGCAGAGTGGAAGTATAATGAAGAAAAGAACTAAAATTCCATTTTGGAAAATCACCAAATATTTTTTTAAACGAAATTTATTTGTAAACGAAATGTATTTGTAATTTCTAAATGTTATTTCGTCTCATTGTAATTGCGATTTCCAAAAAAAAAAACTGTATTTAACATTAAGTTAATCAATTGTTAGATCGCGATCGTTCAGTCAACAATACCATTGACAATAAACAATTCAAAATGTAAGATGGAAAGTGAAACATTAAACCCAAGTTTAGGTTATATTTCAATAAAAACAGACAACACCTTGATTTATCAAAATATATTCAATAATGTCATTTATCAATTCATACCAAAATCCCTGCATTCATTAAATCCCTCCAATAATCACTACAATGTTAAATTTGTAAAATTCAAAACAAAAAAAAAATTAAATTTAAAAGAAAATGTTAAATTGGTTTGGAAATTAATCGAAATATCAATTCGCTGTACGAAGACAAGTTAAATTGATTAAAAAGAACAAACATTGGGAAGAAATTGGTCTCAGTAGGCTTTGCAGATCGAATACACTACGTAACTGATCATTAGCAAGGAGTATTTTTTATATATAGAATGCATAGCTGACCATATATATGTGGTCTGAATAAAGCTCAAATAAACTGATAAAAATTGGTAACGCTGTAAAATAATTTAATCAAAACAGTATGCCTTTGTATAAATTTGATACTTGGAATGTCTTTTTTTACTCTTCATCAAAATAGTCAGCTGATGCAATGTTATCAAGAAAAAAAGTGAAAAATGTAAAATTTAATTGTAGATTTGGCTATATTTTAAAATGATATGAGGTACTTGATAGATGATAAGAAATGTTATTATATTGTGAATCCAATTCCCATGAATAAAATAAATAATTTCACTGCAGTTAAATGAGTGTCATTTTATAAAAAAAATATGCTATCACAATTTGTGTATAAATTTTTAGATCCAACCTCAATGAACTTAATGGAAAGAAAGTTCTTTACGCTCATGTTTACTATGATGAAAATAATCTACAAAAGTATGATGCTCTTCGTGAAAAAAAAAACATGCAATCACATTGCTTACTTTGTATGATAAGGTCAAGGTTGTCATTTATTCCAAAAAACAAAATCATTCGAATTGGAAAAATTTGCTGAAAAAAATGCTTTCGATACATGTTCTATATGGCATCCAAATAAGAATAATTTTCTCTGTAGAAAATTGATCGAAATGTAAATTTTAATACGATTTTACTTACTTTTTTTTTTAGCTCATCGGAACTGTACATATTCTGTTTCGTTGTTAATTTGTGATTAATCCAATTATCATTCCTACCTTGGAAGTTCATCTTCAAGAGTTCTAAGTTCAGTAAGAAGTAACTGATTAACAATCAATAGCCCTTTAACAGAAAAAAATTTCCAAAACGACAAAAATGGAGCAACATGATCAAATGATCGCCTCAATTGCAGCCGTCGTGCGTGAATTTTATGAACGAAAGATACCATATCGGGTATTTCACGGCTCAACAAATAGTACACGTACGAAAACGGACAAAAATCTAGTCGATATCAGTGCTCTTCAAAATGTGATTTCCGTCGATAAAGATACTCGTACCGCTCTCGTTGAGCCAAATGTTCCAATGGATCAACTTATCACAACCACGTTGAAGTATGGACTTATACCTCCAGTTGTTATGGAATTTCCGGGAATTACAGTCGGTGGAGGATATGCTGGTTCAGCGGGAGAGAGTAGTAGCTTCAAGTATGGTGGTTTCAGCGATACAATCAATTCTGTTGAAATGATTTTAGGAAATGGTGATGTAGTTAAAGCGTCACGTAATGAAAGAGAAGATTTGTTTATGGGTGCTGCAGGAGCTGTTGGAACTCTTGGTCTGACAACTCTCATCGAGCTTCAACTTATTGATGCCAAAAAATATGTCAAAACGACGTATCACCGAACCAGCAATGTGGCCGAAACTATTGCCAAGATTCAGAAAGAAACTAAAAATCCAATCAATGATTATGTTGATGGTATTCTGTTTTGTGATAAGCATGGCGTTGTAATTTGTGGTGAATTAACCGACGAAAAACCAACCGATATGAAATTGCATACGTTCAGTGGCACATGGGATCAATGGTATTATCTTCATGTCAAAGATCGCACTTTGGCAATTGCCAATGAGTCCATTGAAATAGACTATTTGCCATTAGCTGAATATTTATTCCGTTATAATCGAGGTGGATTTTGGGTCGGCGCTGCTGCTTTTGAATATTTCAAACTTCCATTCAATAAGTATTCTCGTTGGATTTTTGACGACATTCTACACACTAGAATGTTATATCGTATTTTACATGCCGGTGACATAGGTGATCGCTATATCGTGCAAGATGTTCCGCTCCCCTATAAAAATATTGAAATTTTCATTGAATACTGTGCCGATAAACTCAAAATTTGGCCAATTTGGTTATGCCCTATAAAGCAAATTTCAGTATCATCATTTCATTCATATTCCAAGAATACTGTCAATCCAGATGGCTCAGATGCTGAATTGCTCAACATTGGTATATGGGGTTGGGGACCATCTGACTATAATGAATTTCTTAAGTTGAATCGCGAAATTGAAACAAAAATTACTGAGCTTGATGGTGTGAAAATTCTTTACGCTCATGTATACTACGATGAAGATGAATTTTGGAAAAACTACAACAAATCATCGTATGATGGTCTTCGCGAAAAATACCATGCTACCACATTACCAACCGTATACGATAAAGTCAAGATTGATATAAATGCAAAAATACAAGAGCATTCGAACAATTGGACAAATTTTCTGAAGAAAATTTTGCCATATGATGTAGCATATGCCATCTATAAGGGTATCCAAAGTAAAGACTATCTTCTACATCGAAATGCAGAGTGGAAGCATAACGAAGAAAAGAACTAAAAGCATCACAGATTGGAGAAATCACTCAATATTTTGGCATCAAAATTTATTCTTGTTTTTGAAGAATCTTAAAAATCAAAATTTAATTTTACAAATTTGTGTAGAAAATCATTTTCAAACGTTTTAATGTTTCGAATTTCAAAACGAATCATATGCAATGAGTGATTGTAAAAGAGAAATAAAATTAAAAAAAAAAAATAATCAAAATAATCAAAATATAAATGGTAATGGGATTTTCTTCTTGGTGATTGTCGTACTCTATACGAAGATAAGTTAAGTGGTTTGGCGGGAATTTGGTGGGACTTTTTTTTAAATACATCAAAGTAGATTAGTATTATTGTAATAGCTGATAGGAGGAGGGAGGGTGTATAAAAAAAAAGCTCAAATCACCTGATACAAATTAACGATATGATAGAAGACCCATGAGAGAGATACGAATCTACCGCAAATAGTCTACATCTGCTGCATAAAATCGATACTTTCAATTTATATCGGGTGCTTCTACATTTTTGAGTATGTTGAATCGATATAAGCAATCTTGGATATAAGATATGTTTATAAAATTGGTTTGGTTTCATTTTGCTTGCACAAACAAGAGCTTGCTAATAATGTCGAGTTTGTTTGTGTGTGTGTTTTTTTTTTTCTTCTTTTTTGCTCAACAGCTCTTTCATATGTAAAGTTGACCTTCGTATATACTTGCTCATTTCATGCATATCGGGTACTGATTGAATGACTAACGAACTTAATAAAATGGCGATGATTTCATAATTGATTCCAAAACGCGTTGAATATTCCTTAATCAAATTTCATATGTTGTGAAAATAAATTCATGGATTATCAGTGATTTACAAAGACTTGAATAAAATCACTTAATCCCTTTCGCTAGTAAAAAGTTCGCTAGTTCGATAATTGATGTATTCGATGGTATAAAATTTGATAATTTGAAAAACGAATTGATACTGATCTCGCTCCATTTGCAATCGCTCATTATTGTCAGGTAATTGCAATCGGTCGTGATTATGTTGTCAATCTTACATAACATTGTATTTTTCGAACTACATGAAAACATGCTGTGCGTGTTTCTTATTCTGTTTTGGTTATTCAGTTGCGATTGATTTTATTGAATAATATACCATGCCATTTACATTACTTTGTCACCATTTTTTGCCACTTAGAGTATTGCGAGTAATAACATATTTTTTTTTTCATTCTTTGCACAATCGTTTGAATGTGCCTTTTTTTTATTGCTTTTTAATACATATTTCTTTCTATCGCATTTCGAATGAACCTCAATCACGTTTGAAATAAGTGAATTTATATCTTTTTTTTTCTGTACTTTCCAGCTAATTGAAGATGAATTTTCGTGACCGAAAACTCTCACCAGTTTGGCCAATCAAATGAAACTTCCTAGAAGCATGCAATCGCTTTTCAATTGATGAACTAATTTTTTTTTTTGTGAGAGAGAGAGAGAGAGATAGACAGGGAAAAAAAGAAATTTTTTCCACAAAAACAAAATCACAAAAAGTAAGAAAAAAAAAGTTTGTAAAATGAAACAAAAATTACTTTCATTGTAAGAAACAAAAATTTTATTTTTAAAAATTCAATCAAAAAGAAAATAAAAACATTATTTTCGATCTCAAAAAAAAAAAAGAAAATAACTGATAAATTAATAAACCAATTCCCTTTGTTGAATTGTTAGAGTACATGTTTTTTTTTTTTTTTTTTTGAGATGTCTCGTGACCGAAAAAAGTGAATTCCAACATAGAGCAAAACCACTGAAAACGCAAAAAAAAAAAAAAAACAGAATTGAGCTCAGCAAAGCGTAAATATTACCTGAATCAAGCGTGCTGTGTGCGTTTTTTAATTGATATTTTTTTGTGTTTGCCAGTCTCTCGTGCACACTTTCATAATTCAACGTCATTGTTGCCGCTTTATGCACCGGTTTCATTTCACTTTTTTATCGCTAATTTGTTGCAACTTCCCCGAAAAAAAAAAAACAAAAACAATTACATGAGCGAGTTCGACAACTTTTCAACTGATGTGTTTAGATAAGTTCCGCAATGAAATACGTCATAAACCAACGAAATTGATCGAAATTATTAATTCTTCTTCGTCTTCTTTTTTTTTTCAATAAAAAAATCTATAATAAAATGGATAGTCTTAGTTATATGACCACTGATAACTATGTCCACATGCATATGCAATATTGCAATTTCAATGTGAAAAAAAAAACAGAAATAATCAGGCCATTAAATTGAAACACAAAAGTTATAGTGTTGATGATGAAGATTGCAGTTCTTAAAGAAAAAAATAAAAACATTAAAAATCTACAGCATTTAGATTCATGCAATTTGTAAACGGAACGAAGCGAAGCAATATTCTCTTCGGAACGGTCCAAGTGATTATGCAATTGCAACAATGATGATGGAACATAAAATGATAGTGCACATATTTTCATTGGAAAAACTAAAGATAGAATCGGTTTAGTTTTATAGCGTTCAATGCACCGCTAGACGGTCATTTAAATTACTATTTCAACGAAACGAAAATAGCTAAAATAAGCATGAATTACGGCATTCAAGAATTACCGGTTAAACAATTTCAATTTGCCCATAAAAATTGTTTAACTGAGAAAATGTGTGTTGTGACTTGTTATTTTTTATTGACAAAAACGCACACAAACAAATTTGACGGAGATTGCGTTTCAGAAATTGCTATGCTAGACTTATGCTTGTATGTAATTATATTCGGTTCATTGCGAAATTTCTCAGTTTAACTATTATTCTTGTTCAAATAAAATGTGTGTCGCTTTAAAGTAACTGCTATGCCGCAAAGCAATTTGAATTGCATTTGAATTGAACAGAACTTGCCGTCTTCATGCAATGCTTTTCATTTTCTAGTCTTTGATTCATTCGACAAAACTCATCAGTTATTCTTTCTTTAGCATAAATGATGATGCTATTTTCCACACAAAAAAAAAAACGACGTGATTTTCATTTTAAAAAAAGTGATTTTTCATGTAAAAACCTATTTTTCACACAAATACACAGTAGATTCACATTTTCAATGACCTAGGCAAGCACTGAAATGTTTATTCAATTTCTTTTGCTGTCACAGAAGCTGTAAATTCTATTTAAGGTCGATGTTGTTGACACTTGTAACGGTATTTATATTAAAACGTAGGCCATTTCTTTCTTCATCAAACAAAGATGAATGAAGAACATAAAACGGTTTAGAAAAACATGTTTTACAAAAAAAAAAAAAATTTACGCATAAATCACCAAAGAATGCGAAACACAAAACATTCGCTAAATGATATTTAAAAAAAAAACACGCGGAATGCCGCATTCTGACTTAAACAAATGAACACTTGATCTATGGAATTATCTTTATGAGATCAATTTCTCTTTAAATATGCTTATCAAGATATGTAAAATATTATGAAAACTGTTGAATTATGTTAAATACCGAAATGACATTCCATTGGTAAGCATATGGTATTTCATGATCAATTATTTTGCTGATTTTTACACTTGAATTTTGAACAAAAAATTTCATTGTCCAACAAAACAAAGCATTTTGCCGAGTTTCGCATTTCCAATGTAATTTCCAATTATATTTTTGTTGAGCATGACAGATGGGTCATTTTTCACCATTTTTCTACACATTAAAATTACTGAAAATTACATTGTTTTTTCTTGGGCCGTTTTATGTGACCGGAACAGTGTTACGGAATATTTATAATGACATGTTTACCGGGGAGACTATTAAAAATACCGAAAAAATTGCAGTCGTAAAAAAATGCTTTCTTTGGACGTTTTTTCGGACAAAAAATCGCAATATGATGAAAAAAGAAAGTCTTTTATGAACTTATTCATAGACATTATTTTATGAACTTATTCATAGCGTTATGTAAATTAAAGTCACTTTCTGAATCTGTATTGTCAAATTCACACTACCATGCAGAAAGAGAAAGAAGAAAAAAAAAATATGAAAATTTGTAAATTTTCCGATTTTTATTTTGTTAATTTTGCTATCAGTGCATCAACCTTGAAGATTTGTGCTACTACAAAATGACATAAATATCTTGATTTGTGAGTATGTGATTATTTCTAAAACAAGGCTTTGGTCTCTGTTTTAGTTTCTATTGCAGTGCAACAAAGCGAAATTTGCAAGCAAACGTAGGAGAGATAAGAAAAAAAAAAACGAAACGAAAAACACTTCAATTTGAAGTGCAATTAAAACAATTAACATATTATCATGTCACGTCGCGAAATCGATGCAAACATAGATAACCTTACCACACAATCGAAACAAACAATTAGATTTGATCATTTTGTTATGTTTTTTCTTCTTCTTCTCCTTCTTCTCCTTCTTTTCACGCTGATTCAGCTCGTACAATTTTACAACCGTCAGCAATGAGTAAAATGTTGTTCTCACTTTCAATTTTATGTTATGTTAGTTTCTTTTTATTTTTCTATTCGTATTATTTTGTTACAAAGACAATAGAGTTCGTGCATCAAGCGCGCGCACACAAACACACACACACACACACACACACCACACACAGAAAATTTACATAATATTTTTATATCGCTGGTGATTCTCAAACAAATCGTTGCAGAAAACACATACATATCTGTATGCATGCCTTGTCAGTCATTTTGCTATCAATTTCAAAAAATGTTAACAATTCGAGAATTAAACGTAATTGCATTCATACTCGTGCCACACAAAATTTATGATACATTCGAACGGTCGTTGATATTCGTAGGTCATACGATAAGCGATGCACGATAAGCAACGTATGAAGTACGATGAACGTAAATTTCGGCTGAATACATTTTAATTCTGGAATTTTTATTTTATTTCAGACAAATGTTTGCGCAAATGCATGCCTAGTAAACAAAAATCTCTTAAAATAGATCCAAATTGATGGCATACAATACAAAATCACGCAAAATATGTGTGAAAGCAAAAAAGCAAAAAACTAAAAATCAATTAAACTTTACACAGATTCGTTCTTTGAGGGAATGCATGAGCGCATCTCTATTTTCAGTAAATCGGTTTTATTTGTGGGAGAAGTTTCGAAGAAAGAAAAACAAAGCGCGCACAAGGAGAGAGAGAGAGAGAGGGGAGAGAGAGAGAGAATATAAGACAAAACAAAGAAGATGTTGAAGTCAACGAGTAAATCGTCTATTTAGTTAATGGCCTGTTGCAAATGAATGGGATGAGTAATATCGCGTGTATTTTGCAGTGTAAAAATAACAACGCGATTCAAATTGCAAAATTTAACTTTGTATGTATGATTTTCTCGTAAAGATAAATTGTTTTGTGGAGCTGCAAATTGAAACCCAAAGTAGAAGATAAAAGAAGATGATGAGCAAAAAACAAATAACAAATAACAATAACAATGACTGATAAATGCACAAATTTGCACAGAAAAATGGGTTAAAAACAGACTGATAAATATTCATTGAATGAGAGACTGAGAGTATCACGTTTAGTATTAAGTTCAAGGGCCCTCAAAAGCAGAGAGTTCAAAACCTCCTTTCATGCATAGCCGAACATTAATTAATTGATTGTTTTTTCTTTCTTTTTTTTTTTTTTTTGTTATTTCATTTCAGATTGTTTCGTGCAAAGCACAAACATCTTCAAATTCAAATCAATCGATAGAATCGTTTATGAAAATTTCGTCGATATTATGGAGCCAGCAACGATTTTCGTTTTAACCATTCAATTGATTGCATTGTTTTCAATTGCCGGTGCCTTACTTTTGTATTTGCTGTGTAAAGTACGTGGTGCACGTGAATTACCAATTGGTCCACAAGGCGGTTCAATTCTGATAACCAGCGCTGATACTGCACTGGGATTGCAATTATGCACGCATTTAGCTAGTCGCGGTTGCCGTGTATTTGCTGGCATGAAAGATCCAGTCGATTCATTGCCAGCTAAATTGCTTCGTGGTTGGATGAAAGCCAGAGAAAATTCAATTGCCCGTGTCCATGGTTCGATTATGCCATTGCGTTTAGATGTGACACGTGAAGATGTATTGAAAGAGGCCACCGAAGCGATTGGTGCTCATTTGAATGCTAGTGAACGAGGTAAACATTTTTGTATTCTTCTTCTTCTTCTTCTTCTTCTTCTTCTTCTTTCTCTCTCATTTTTTTAGTTTTGTGGGTCATAAAACGGAATTCAAGTAGCTTATTTTGTGTTTCCTTTTTTTTCTTTCCACATTCTAGGAATATCGGCAGTCATTAATACAGCTGGATCAGTTGTGCGTGGCCGCATCGAAAGTCAAGATTCAATGCATTGGGAAACTATGTTCAAAACAAATGTTTTGGGCTCATTGCGTACTGCTAGAGCTTTTATTGGCTTGTTACGTCCGACACGGGGTCGTCTCATCTATTTTGGTGCCTGCAATCCCGGTGATGGACTTGTTGCATTTACAGCATCTCGTGTGGCTGTCGAAGGTTGCGTCGATGCACTTCGATCGGAATTACAAAATTATGGCATCAATGTTATCGCTCTTGATTCACGTGGTGTTATTGCAGAGTCAATGTTTAAGGCGCCCATTCCATTTAGTAAATTTTATGAAGAAATTCATTTTTCATGCTTTTTTTCTTGCATTTTCAATTATTTTTCAATTTTTGATACTTTTTTTAAATTTGCATTTCTTATTTTTTAAATTTTGTTTTTAATATAAATTTAATGAAATTTTCATCAATTTCAGCTTTACATGGAGATTCAAATGCACCAACACAATATTCAGCTGACGTTCTTACTCGCAGCGCACTGGAAGTCATTGAAAATGCTTTATGGGATCCACGACCAGAACAACGTTACCAATTAGCCGTGCCCAATTCAAAGCTCTACGCACTTAAAATGTCTTGTCGAAATTCATTCCGCAGTGCACGAAAATTTAATCCATCAACGATTCAAGTTTAAAAAAAAATTTAATCAAAGAAAAAAAAACCCTTTCATTTCATTTATCTTGTAATGATCTAAAATTTGTAAATAGAATTTAACACGGATTAAATGAGCAATTTAGGCCATAAAACATCAATTCATCAAAAATTTATAACTATTTAAAGGAAGAAGAAGACGATTATCATTTAGAAATAATATCAATTAATTGTAACAATTTATTCAATACTTTTTGTGTATAAAATTCAAAAATATGAGTCAAATTTCTAAAAGAAGTGCTATAACATTTTTTTTTCGTAAAGAATTGTTATTTTTTTTTTTTTTTTTTTCTGGAAAATATTTTCTTCTTTGTCATTATGAAATATTGTCAAGTCTTTCTACATTAAGAGAGAATATTAATAAAGATATCTTTGTAATTGCTTAAACAAAACATTATTTTTTTTCTCGTCATGTCTTACATTAATTGAAAATATTTTTCAATTGACTATGATAGTAGAGGTAAGATTCCGATACTTGATCAGCGCAATATTAAAGAAGGAGATGAAGTAAAGGTAATATTATAATATTTCTTGTAAGAAAAATCGAAAAAATTGAAGAAAAAAGCACAGAAAATTAATGAACAAACTTCAGAAAGGAAACTTGACGTTATTTCAAATAGGAAAAATGTCCGAATTGAACGATATAAAAAAAAGCGAAAAGAGTAAAAAAAAACAATAAAACAGAAAAAGAAAAAAGAAAACATTAAACATCCACAAAAGATGAGAAGACTACAAAACTGGTTAAAAAATGCGTATTTAAAAATTTGAACTTCAAATTCCCGGCGAATTCAATACTAGACGAATTCAAAAACCACTGACAGCAGCTGTCATTACAAGTTTGTGACGTTACCAATTGTAGTTGTCAACGATGGAAAACAAAAAAAAAAAAATATGCTGAATCGAAGGTAACTTGGTTTCGTGTTGAACGGGTGAAAAGTTGTATATTTGTAAATGGATGGTGAGAGTCGAATATTGGTGGAGGATTGTTTCCTTCGGCCAATAGTTAGTGCCCGTTCCACGTAAGTACTTCAATTCAAAAAAATCAAACCAAATTTTTTAATAAAAATCTCATGAATGAAAATGTCCTAACCTCAATGTCAACCTGTAGATATGTAATTTCGCAATATTGTGTTATATAGGAATGAGCCAAAACTTGTTGAGCCGGTGAAAGCACCAGTAAAATCGGAGCTTCAAGTGGTGCGTCTGTCTGAAGGATCAAAAACAGAAATTATGGATACGCTGCGATTTATTCGTGGTCAAACATTTCAATTGGGTTCAAAAATGAAATATAAAGAAATGGGCACACGATTGACCAAAGGCTATTGGGAAGAACGTGGCAATTTAGTTGTACAAGGTGTATCAGATCTTCGTATTGAAAAAACTGGTTGCCAAGCAACAGATCGATCGAAAATATTGAATTTATCAAAATTGGAAAGTTATGGCTTCGACATAAATCATTGCATGGAAGTTTTAGAGAGTTGCAATGGTGATGCTGATACTGCCCTTGAATTATTATACCGACAGTATTTTCCATCGATATTAAATAATTTAGATAAACCAAAACCCGATGTCACTGAACAAGAAGCGATTGAAATGCGATCAGATGAAATGGATGCATTGAAATCCATTTATGAATCGGATGTGATCGAAGAAAAGGAGAAAAACAAAGTTTGGCTATTAAAATTCAAAGTGGACCATTTGCTCATTTACTCTGAATCAGAGCAAAAGAAAAGAGCGTTGTTCAAACAAGAGGAACAAAAGAGGAAAAAATTCGGTGTTGGAGCTGCGAAAAAAATCGAAAAATGTCGAAATTTTGCTGTGAATGGAAAATGTAAATATGGTGATCGATGTCGATTTTCGCATGAAATTGAATTGAACAAAACATCGGCCGATCCGAATTTAGACACAAATTGGTTTTTTTTGGAATTTCGATTTCCCAATGGCAATTTGTATCCATATGAAACACCATTGATAGCAGTGAAAACCATTTGTCCAGGTGAGTGAACTGAAAAAAAATCATATTATGATTAAGGGGTCGTGACTTTTTATGAATTTTCATCATGAATTCATCTCTTTTTAAAATGGAAAAATCCAATAAAATATTCGAATTTCTTTCAACAGACATATCCAAAGTCTTGTGCCTTCGAATAACGCGACGTTGTTTAGAAGAAGCTCAAACATTGGCTGCTGATGGAATGCCAAGTGTATTTACAATCGCCGATTTATTGCAAAATGAAGCTGATATTATGGAATTTTTGAAAAATGATCGTTACATATTTCCCGATCCGAAAAAGTCCGTATTCCATGTTGGAGATGAGGCTGTGAATGAAGTTGAAGAAAATATACCGCGTCCGTCTCATTATAAAAAAGGTTCAACTGGTCGCTCTGAAGTGATGCAACTCAATGCCACTCAAATGATTCGGGACGATTTGACAAGTTGTCAACTGTTATCAAAACGTCATTCATCTTCTAGTTACAAAGAAATGATGAATTCACGAAAAACCCTTCCCGCCTGGCAAATGTCTGAACAAATACTAAACACAATCAATCACAATCAAGTGATAGTAATTTCAGGTGAAACTGGTTGTGGAAAAAGTACTCAAACGCCACAATTCATTCTTGACGATTATTTTGAAAAACTTCAAAATGCATCAAAAGAAAAAAAAGCACAAAATGAACCGGTCAATATAATTTGCACACAACCGCGAAGATTGTCAGCAATTGGTGTGGCCGAACGTGTGGCTGCCGAACGATGTGAGAAAATTGGCAATATTGTTGGTTATTCCATTCGTCTTGAGAATAAAATCTCGAAAGCAACACGGCTTACATTTTGTACAACTGGAATTTTGTTGCGTCGTCTTCAGGGTGATCCCAATTTATCAAATGTCACCCATGTAATAATCGATGAAGTGCATGAACGAAGTGAAGAATCTGATTTTCTTTTGGCCATTTTAAAGGATTTATTAAAAATACGAAAAAATCTTCGGGTAATTTTAATGTCGGCCACATTGAATGCATCATTATTTTCAAATTATTTCAGAGGTGCACCAGTGTTGGATATTCCCGGTCGTACATTTCCGGTCGAGCAATTATTTATTGAAGATATTTTAGAACGAACTGGTTATGTACTTGAACCAGATTCACATTATTGTCGACGATTGAATAAAAATGAAGAAAAACAATTGATCGACGAATTGGAATATGCAGATGTAACAGCATCAAATGCTGAACCATCAAAAACAATTCGCGATGAAAATTTGAGCATATCTGAAATGTATGCAAGATACAAAAATTATCCACGGCCAGTGTGTAAAAGTCTCTTTTTAATGGATCCAATGAAAATCAATCCGGAATTAATTGAAGCAATTCTAAGGTACATTGTTGATGTGAACATTTCAAAGTGGCCAAATGAAGGTTCGATTTTAATATTTCTTCCTGGTTTTGCTGAAATTCAAATGGTTCACGATGCGCTTAACGATAGTTCTGTATTTAGTCCACGAGCTGGAAAATATATCATTGTACCGCTTCATTCGACATTAACAAATGAAGAACAAGCATTGGTATTCAAAAAAGCACCACAAGGCAAACGAAAAATTGTTTTAAGCACAAATATTGCTGAAACATCGGTTACAATTGATGATTGTGTTTTTGTGATTGATTGTGGTCAAATGAAAGAGAAACGATTCGATCCAAATCGAAATATGGAATCATTGGATTTGGTTTGGGAATCACGGGCCAATGCACAACAACGAAAAGGACGTGCTGGTCGTGTTAGACCTGGCATTTGTATACATTTATTCACTGGACATCGATTTTATAATCATTTCCTTGCTCAACCGATACCAGAAATCAAACGTGTGCCACTTGAACAGTTACTTTTGAGAATTAAAACACTTCCGAATTTTGCTGAACTACGAATTGAACAAGTTATTAGTAATATCATGGAACCACCGAGTGAAGAAGCCGTTCTAACCGCTATAAAACGACTTGAAGACGTCGGTGCTTTCGATGGAAACGATGAATTAACGGCTTTGGGAGAGATTTTAGCCACATTACCAGTTGATGTTCGCATCGGGAAATTGATGCTATTTGGTGCCATTTTTCATGTAATTTCATTCTCTTTTTTTGTCTCAAATTTCTCTTTTTATTTGACATGCATATTAATGCCATATTCGGTATTTTTCCAGAGTGTGGACAGTGTGCTTACGATTGCAGCGTGCTTGAGTTATAAATCGCCATTTGTTTCGCCATTTAATAAGCGAAATGAAGCGGATAAACGAAAAAAGAGTTTTGCCATTTGTAATAGTGATCATTTGACTATTCTTAAAGCGTATAAAAAATGGTTGGAAGCAAATAAAAAGAGTAAATATGCTGGTCGCGCTTTTGCTGATGAAAATTATTTATCATTTAAAACTCTTGAGACGATCATTGAAATCAAGCATCAATATTTAGAATTGTTGGTTGCATCTGGATTTGTTCCATGCGATTTAAGGTCACGTCGACGCAATTTCCAGCAAATTGACAATATTCTCGAATTAAGCGGGTATGAGATGAATTCAAATGGTGAAAATTATCGATTACTAGGCGCATTGTTATGTGCAGCACTTTATCCAAATGTGGTGAAAGTTTTTACACCCGAAAAAAATTTCACAATGACTGCAGGAGGGGCTGTACCACGACAGCCACAAGCCAATGAATTAAAATTTAAAACAAGCCAAGATGGATACGTAAATATTCATCCGGCTTCGGTTAATTCAGTAGTTGGTCATTTTCCATCACCGTTTCTCGTCTATCAGGAAAAAGTAAAAACATCACGAATATTCATTCGCGATTGTACCATGGTTGCCTTACTGCCACTCATTTTATTCTCCGGACGAAATATACGCATTCAAATGCATGGTGGTGAATTTATTATTATCATCGATGATTGGATTATTATGCAAGCCGAATCATTTGAGGTAAAAAAGAAAATAGGAATTTCGTTTTTCGTATTTTTTGTTATTTATTTATTATTCATTCATTCATTCAATTTAAGTATTTTAATTTGCTTGGTTTGGTATTTTCAAAATTCCATTGATTCTTTCAATTGAAGAGGTTTATACATCGTTTTCATACATTTTTTTTTTTTTTTTTTTTCCTTTTCTCAGGTTGCGGAAATGATGAAATATCTCCGTGAAGAGCTATTATCATTGCTTGAAGAGAAAATAAGAGATCCATGTTTAAATCTATTGCATCACGAGAATGGAAATCGAATTATTAAAACAATCATCAATTTAATATCAAAAGATTAACCAATGCTTCCAAGTGAAATAAAATTTTGTAAAAAAATTATCGTATTTATTTTGAACAAAATGAACAATATAATTTGCATTAATTTTGTATATTTTGAAATTGAATATGTTGTTTCATTGTATTTTCGAAACGCACTCATCGTCGATGACGATGATTAACTGTCAAAAGCTGATACACGAAAAAAATACACAAATTTCATTCACATTCGTCTATTGAACAGTAGTAGCTTTTGTTTAACTCATTTTCCTAAAGAAAGAGTATCTTGGCATCGAAAAAAGAAGTACAAAAAAAGTAGATATTCGAGAAATTTTGGAGTACACAGCAAACATTTTTTTTTTTATGTATTTAATACCATTTTATAACAAACAACCACTTAGAAATGAGTAAAAAAAATTTATGAAATATAAATGTGTGCTCACTATTCTTCAGAAATTACATCGATAGACACCAGAACTGTTACCAGCAATTTTCATCATTGGCCTTTTTCTGTGTACAGACTCTGATGCAAATGTTATTCTCGGCGTTTGATCGGAATTATCAAAAATGGTGGTGGCTATGAACGAATGCAAAAAAGAAACTAACAAAAACGTCCAAAATTACTAACAAAACATCAAAAATATTCAATTTACATGATGAATGGACTTCATCGAACGTCAGATGATTTGATTTAATTTGCATTTAAAAATTAAAATCATAATTTAATTTGTAATTTTTTTATTTTCAAATCAATTCATTTTAAATCAACAATAATTATTGTTGATTTAAAATGAATTGATTTGAAAATAAAAAAATTACAAATTAAATTATGATTTTAATTTTTAAATGCAAATTAAATCAAATCATCTGACGTTCGATGAAGTCTATTCATCATGTAAATTGAATATCTTTGATGTTTTGTTATATATACATATTATAATATGTGTAATGTAAGTAATAAGAATAAAAGAAAGGAAATTATAAATTCTGTGTATCGAGGGGAATATGACAGTTGTGAATGTTGAAAATTCGCACAAATCGACGAGCGTCATTTGCCCCTCGTTATGTATGCGTAAATAATTCATTTTCGATGGTGTCAAAGTGTTCATTTCCATTTTCAGATTTGAATGGATGGTTTTATTTGTTGACTTCCCTGTCCAATTCCGTGGAAGACCAGCAAGCAACCACATACTGGATTGGTAACGACTTTATCCATTAAGTTCCCAGTCAAAAGATCAGTGTTCCATGAATGTGCAGTCAATATATAAAGTTTATCGAAATCAGATCCACCAAATGTATTTGCGCCCATTAATTTCGTTGGTATTTTGATTGTTTCAAGAATTTCACTGGTGCTACAAAAAGACAAGTTATTAAGTGAAATAATTTGTTTTTAATTGCACTAAAAATGTCTTACGATGGATTAATTTTGTATAAAAGTCCGCCTTGATATGTTCCGATTAGCAAATTTCCTTCCTGAAATGATCAATTCAGTTTATTTATTTAAATCCCCATTTCTGAAATTATCAATTTTTTCAATTACTTTAGTAATACTAATTCCAACTAGAGCCACGCTATTTGGAAGTCCAAAATTATTAAAAACAACTTGTGGTTCCGCTGTAAAGAAAACGATTTAATTTAGAATTATGTTTGAAAATATCATTTTAATTAAACTTACATAATTTTCCTGATTCATCAACTGTGAATGAGCGGATTATTTGTTCACATCCATCCATATGATAAATTATATTGCGTTCTGAATCAAAAGCCAGTGAATTGGATGCTTTATATGAACCAGGCAATCTTTCCAATCCATTATCTTCCGACCAACTGTAGAAACCTTTATTAGCTGGATCACCTGTGTAATTGCGAATCGAATATGCTTTTACCATTTTTTTTCTTTTCAGAAAAGTGAAATGAAATCTTACAAAAAGAAAATAACTACTTACCGCAGAGACCAGGTGAAAAATATCCAAAGTAAATTTCACCATTTGGACCGGCAAGACCGTGATTTATGTGATTATTGGTATCATTTTCAGCTGTAACAATTGTACGAATAATGGTACATATGGTTGAAATTCCATCCCATTGTACAACATAAACTGATCTTTCTTGACCCATAATGAATTTATCCTGTTGTCCTTCTATCGGAATGAAAAATGATGGTGTTGAATATCCAGAAATTGAACAGTAGTACACTTGATTTTGTTCTTCTGAATATCGAAATATATTATCTTGAAAAAGATCAACAAAGTATAGGCTTTGGGTGGAACTATCATAGAATGGAGAATCCATAACTCCAATTGACGATACTTCGCTTGGCATTGGAATCACATCATAGTCGTAATCACTGCCCATATCTCCACCATCACTACTTAGCTGCGAAATATTCAAGCATTATCTTGTTTAAAAAAAATATTCAAGCATTATCTTTAATCACTTAAAAATACACCATTATATGTATGAAACATTATTCCATATAAAAATGCATAAAACACAATAGTTTTTGGTGTCTCTACCTTTATATCAAAGAACAGTAGAGAGTTTAAATAAATGCCTCGTTCTTTGATTATAGACCACAGAGTACAAACAAGAATTATAATTTGAAACCAAACATCACAATATGCTTTGGAATAAAATCGTATTAGGCGCTATCTACGTTATGATAAACTTTAAATAAGGTCCGCAAAGTAAATGCTTGAAATTTTCTTGAAAATTTACAAGCTAAAAACCACTTAATATATAAAAAGCTAAACGGTAGCTTGGTGAAGATATTATAGTGTTTTCAATAGACAAAAGTTCCGATAAAATTGGACCGTACTTTTGTCCGTCGACATCTCAATATTTACAATAATCGGTGGGCAGATATCATGACCGTCGTACTATATATCTATAATCAATTTATCTGATGTGAATTTTACACATTTTTTAAATTGAAAATAGGGATAAATTATTTCGGATAAATAATTTCGGTATAAATTATTTCATAGAGCCGAATTTTACGAGAAAAATATTTTGTTAGATGGGCTATTGGTCTATAATATTTTCTTCAATTTCAAATCAAGTTTATTATTTTTATTTGTTCAAATACTTACAGCTCTAGCAGTAAAGCCACAAATCAAAATAATTATTTTGAACATTTTGTAAATAGTTCAAACAAGACAAACTGATTTAAAATAGTTGCTACTGTGGACAACAGTGTACTTTAATGTACAACGAATGGTTAGATAAATGATACACATCGCTTAATATACCTTGTTCGCATACGGCATTTGAATCATAAAATTGTTGAAAAAAAAAACCTGCACGACGATCAAATCACGAGTAGAATAAACATTTGAAGGTTGCAACTAGACTATGTTATGGCTCTATCACGAACGGGGTTCTGTCACGAATTTATATGTTCCCTGAAGACTGTTCATCATGAAGAGATGATATAATTATGGTTGTTTTCTTGAAGAAAAAAATATTATTATTGTTTTTTCTTTTGATATCTAGATGAAAGAAAATAACCAAAAATAGTTCAATTACAATTTATCAAAATCCCATTTATTCGTCAATTATAAATAAATAGAATTCTTGAAAGCTTCAAGTGTTTCAAGTTGAAACTTAAATAAATTCTCATATTGAGGTCATGTTAAAAAAAACTTACAATTTTGACGGTGGCCACAATGAAAAAGTTAGGCCACATTATGAATAAATGTAAAAAATTTCAAATCCATCTGATGGATTTATGTCATGCTGATAATTCCATCAAAAGTAAAGCCTTGCAGAAAAAAACATATTCTTGAGTTGTTTGTATTTTGTTGCATATTTTAACACTTTTACAGAATTTTCTATCGTAGTAAATTTGTATTTAAATTTTGCTTTTGAATATTCCAAACTTCCATTTAACAAGTATTCCCGCTGAATTTCCAACGACATTCTACACACTCGAATGTTATATCGTATTTTACACGCCGGTGACTTTGGTGATTCCTATAAAAGCATTGAAATTTTCATTTTGTAAAAAAATGCGTATTTATTTTCAACAAAATGAACAATATATTTTGCATTAATTTTGTATATTTTGAAATTGAATATTTTGTTTCATTTTTTTTATTTTCGGAA
Organism: Resseliella maxima; assembly: GCA_029041755.1. Taxonomy (NCBI): domain Eukaryota; kingdom Metazoa; phylum Arthropoda; class Insecta; order Diptera; family Cecidomyiidae; genus Resseliella; species Resseliella maxima. The sequence continues at coordinate 225,722 of JAQOWM010000635.1, read as the reverse complement.
CGCACTCATCGTCGATGGCGATGATTAACTGTCAGAAGATGACACACGAAAAAAATACACAAATTTCACTCACATTCGTCTATTGAACTGTAGTAGCTTTTGTTTAAATAACAAATTTAATTTTCGTCTCATAGTTTAGAAGTTCTAAGTTAAGTTAAAACCAATTCCATAAACATGGATATAGAACAAAGTGCAACAACAAGTGTTGAGATGCCATCAACATCACAATCACAATCAATTGAAAGTACATCGAATACAAAGGAAACAGTTCAACCAATTGTATCGAAAGAATCAAGTGTTGATTGTGAAGATGAACAGTCAATTAGTCGTGAAGACAATAAAATTTACAATGTAGATTATCGATATGATTTTGATGCAAATGATACACTTACACAAGAACGCAATGAAATTGAAATTGCGATAAAAAATAAGCAAATCACACCTGGACGAGCAAAATTACAATTGTGGCTGTATCGATCAATGCGCATTGTTATGACTGATGGACGAATTTTAATTGGCATTTTTCTGTGTACAGATTCTGATGCAAATGTTATTCTTGGCGTTTGTTCGGAATATACGAAAAGTGGTGGCGATGAACGAATGCTGGGACTTGTTATGGTGCCAGGTAATTGAATGAGTTTTTTTTTTTTTTAGTTTACAGTCAATTCATTATCGAACTAGAATTTTATTCATTCAGTGAACCTTGAATAATGTCTTGGATTGAAATTTTTCGACAAATAAAAACCAATTTCATTTGAATTTTCAGGTCGGCACATTGTCACGATGCATCTTGATACACGCACATGAAGAAAAGGCGCATTGACTATGTTCAAGTGAACTTACCTGTCAATACACAAACTATAGTCTCAATAATGCATATGAAGCATTGATCATCAAAAAAAAATTAGCAATAAGTCAATCTGAAATGGTTCTTTTTTTTTATAAATAAATGAACACAATTTTTATTTATTCGCAAAACATAATCGATAAAGATGTTTTTTATTTAATTTTCCATCAAACTACTCTGTAATTTTTAACTTGAATTTGTTTTATTTTGTTGATTTACATGAAAATAATTTTAAACAATTTATTTATTTATTTAAATGCCTATTTGGTGTTGGTTTGTTGTGAAAGTGGATCATAACCGGCGTTCATTTTTTCTTTGAATTGTTCGTATGTTCGTTTACGATCAAAATGTTTTACCCATTGTGCTGGACAGCCGGCCTCGTACAATTTTCTTAATTTTGCACATTCGCTTGGTCCTTCTTGGCCACTTGTCGCTGAATATTCGGGTGCATATTTATCCAAACATTGCCAGTATTTATCACGTGAATCCCAACACTGTTTTCGAGCAGCCTTATCCGGAAATGACATTTTTTTTTTCTTTTTTCACTATGTGAATTTCTTTCACTAATTTAGTAAATTCCACTTGATAATTTTCAATGACTAAATCAATTGTTTTGCGTAACCTAACCAAAGAAATGAATTTTCTCATATCGCTTGTCAAAATCGATGTGACAAGAGTATGTTCTCCATTTCAAAGCACATTGTTTTAAAATTGAAACTTTCAATGGAGCCGCCCACTGTTCATTCTCCCATTCAAATTCGTTCATTTATTTAAATAAATGAACGAAAATTTTCGTTCAGTTCAAATTTAAAAACGAAAAATAGATTTAAATTATCATTCGAAATAAATGGTTTACATTGTCCAATACGGGAAAGAGTAATCATTCAATGTCGTCAATTTTAGCACGCGTTTCAATATCAGCTGGTTATTTATTTAGTTGCGTTTCTGGTTTTTACCGAAAATATCATTGAAATCTCACTAAAATCACAAAGAGATGGAGAAGACAAAAGATAACGAAAAAAAAAAAAAAAAAAAATTGTTTTGGTCTTACAAAGAAAATGATTGTATTTTACGTTTTGCTTGTTTCACTCATGCAAAACATTCAATTACAATTAGTGTAAGCAATTGTTGTCTTACCAAATAAACGCATTAAAGTGATACGGAATTGACTGATTTTTTATTTTGTTTGGCGACAAAATTGAAATGGTTTTTTGTTTTATTCTTTGTTATAGTTCAACGCAACATAGTCAAGGTCAATGCTACTGAAAACACCGGTTTTTCTGTTAATTAAATTAACAAATAATATGTAGTTGGAAAAATATTTGACAAAAATCATATGAACAAACGGAATACTATAATAAGGCGGAAAAGTTTTGATAAATGAATATAAACAAATTGACAAAACAAGGCAAACAATTGACAAACAACATGGAAAAATTATAATTGAGATACATTCATGCCATGTTAATGCTAATTGATGTTTTTGAGATCCTTGCACTACAAAAAATGATTGCTAATACCTGAAATGTACTCTCACAAAAATCAAATCCAGGGAAAAAAAAACCTTTCATGTCAGAATTTTGTAAAAAGCTAAAATTATACACATTGAATAAGATAATTTCAAAATCGTGATACACCGATGACGGATCAATTATATTTCACTCTTAAAATCATTCTTATTATTTATTAAATAAATGTTTCTCTTTACAATGCAATGCAATGCTTTATTGCTCAATAGCAAATTTGCCATTTTATTGGTCAATAGATTAAAGACGGCATTAATAGTGTAAATGCCGTAAATTTGAATGAATATTGATAAGTGGATAATTGTATTCGATTTGTTGCTCTACTGTATAATTATGTCAAAATACTTTATGCAGAAATTCAACAATCGCAATGACTATATGCAATACATATACAATTTATGTGGAATAGAGACAATTGCAAATATTCCATTTTATTGAATAGAAGTTTTGAAAATGAAACATTCTCGCTCGGTCGCGTGTTCATTGATTCATTTTCCTTGCAAACAGTTTGATTTATGTTTTGTCGTTACCGAAATCATCTCTCGAAAATGTTGAAGAGATAATTGTAACGTCGATATTATTATTATGGATTTATTGTAAATGCTAAAACATCAAACTTACGATCTAAAATTAATCATCGTCCATGAATCAAAAGTCTCAAGTCATCATAAAATGATCTAATGCTATTGATTTCAAGTATTCTATCTTGAAATCCATCATCTTGTGTGTCATGTCAATTTCCCTCTCTCTCTCACTCTCCCTTTCTTGCAGTAAGTGATTGTATTGATGCAATTTACGTGTATTTACTTGTGTTAATTGATCACATTTTCCGCTGCCATAGCGACGAATAACCGAATAATTTGCACCGTTCACATTATCTCAATGTGACATCGCAATGGTGTAAAGTCACTTATCAAAAAAAAAAAAAAAAAAAAAAAAGTTCAAATGTTGAGTATCAAAACTGACAAATTTGGTCGATACGAATGAAACCGTTACCGAGTCAAGGTCATTAAAAATAAACAAAAATCGCAATACAAAATTACCACATTTTCTGCACTCTTTACGGCTTTTTATTATGCTGTTGTTTTGAAATCGTAACAAGAAAGCAACAAAAGCAAATGAACGCGCAATCTATGCCAGTTAAACTACCGTGTGTATTTGGTTACATTTTGATAAAATATGTCGTTGTCGTTGTCTTCAGTTTTATTTCTATTCACATATAAATTTATAGTTCCGTGCTCTTAACTCATTGTTATTTGTCGAAATATCAAAACATTTTAACGTTTATTTCATGATATTTCTTGTTCCTTTTTTTATGACATAATTATACGATTTCTCTCTCTCTCTCTCTCTCTCTCTCTCTCTCCTCATTCTTTCTAACTACATATTTTTCTTCTTCGTCTTCAGGTTTTTGCTTCTCGCGGTTTTGTATTTATTTCCATCTTTTTTGTCACAATTTTATGATAATATACGACAAAAAGCATGACAAATACATCAAGAGCTAAAAGAGAGCAAGTATCCACAGCATCGGCATATCAGTATCGTGATTGAATCATCACATTGAATGTGTGCTTGTGCTTCGCATCACTTTTAATCAAGATGGAACGTAAGCATCAATCGAGAGATCGTTTCATTTGAAAATGTAAAAAGAAAAAAAAAAACCGCGAAAAACTTTATTACATTCAATATCATTCGAAAGAGAAACATTCCTATGAAGCGAACAAAAAATAAACGAAAAAAAAAAACACAAAACATATAAAAACACGTTGAAACAATGCGGTGAAACGAAATCTAATAAAAGCCAATGCGAAAAACTCCACTGAATACGATAATAAAATTATTAAATGGAAAATCTCACTAAATACGTATGCAAAATGAAACACGAAAAAAAAAAATTTTTATTGAAAAGTTTCTAAAAGCAAAAACAATATGCATATATATGGTCTAATACTATTAGACTAATACCATATACTTGAATTACACTTTTTGAATTGTTTTTCTACTTCTTCTTCTTCTTATTTTATTTTTGCGCTGTCATAATTTCCATTGTCGTCGTTTTTGTATGTTATTGATGCTGTTGTTGTTGTCGATTTTTTGCTGTTTTTCTTTTTTTCGTTTCAAGTGTACTTTCGATGCTCGATTGATGATGAATACGATATGAGATAGTTTTCTTTATCAAGATCCATTGAATAGCTAATGAAACGGATGAGAAACTAATAAATATCCCATGAATTATCGCACCGCATGGCACAAACGATTCGGTATTCTTTTTTTTTTTTTTTTTTTTTTTTTTTTGCTTTGTGTACACAGTCTGTGCATGTATGGCAAATATATTTTGCCAATTGATATTGAAGTTTTCATTAGTCTCTTGTGAACATTCGAAATTTCTGAGAATCTTGAAATGCTATAAAGAGAACTAAAAAAACCAAATGGGAAAATTACAAAATATGGGAGAGTCTTATATGGAAACAAAAGATCAGAAAACTTCGTTGTCTTAAAAGATTAAAGATGAGTGTGAGCAAATCTTATAGTTTGCACATCAATTTTGAATTTGATTAAAAAAGAAGTGAAAACAAAATTAAACGAAAAAAAAAAAAAAAAACGGGCGCACACTTTGTGCTATTCAACCAATTAGCATGCAAAGTGCGTGTATGCGATGCGACTGAATTGTGGTGTTGAATCGCTTTCAATGAGAACCAATGAAAATGAAAAAAAAAAAAAAAAAAAAAAATCATAAATGCTTTTATGCACTTTAGTCCGGAATAATTAAATAAATAAAAGTTAGATAAAAAAGCCAAGCAACAGCAAATATTGTTGTTTCGCATTTAATTATATTCGAATAAAAAGTTTCCGAAGCGGAAAGAATGTCAACAACAGAAATGTGCTTCACACTTCGGCCAACACCTTGACCCACAAAACGCAAATAGAAGAAGCTAAAAAAACAAACGAATGAGAAGTGAGACAAAAACCATTAGATTATTATATCATAATACGAATGCGGATGCTAGATTTTATTTAGTGTTTGACTCGTACATGCCATCGGCTACCAACGGATCGAATGTGTGTGTGTGTGTGTGCTTTTTTCCACATTTAAAATTCTCTTTCTTTGACAGAATTCCGAAAATGTGTGCTCTTGTCTGAATTCAATGTGCTAAATGTTTTGCTGCAGCATCATCATAGTCCCAGCATAGAATACACTGAAATAAACAAAAACATTTTATTATAATGACGATAATTAAGCATTTTGCATTTAATGCGAGTTATTATGCTAGCATAGCACGGGTGTGGAAATGCCATACTAACGCACAATATCAAAGCAAAACAAAGATGGAAACTCTAATTGGCTACTTGTACCCGTATACCATGTATACAATTGCTGTTTGTTCTAAAATTGAATGTTGCTACATACCTGTGAGTGCGCTCATGGTGCGCTCACGCGCACGCATCACTCTTGAAAACATTCAAACACTCTCTTTGAATCTAAAATAACAATTTACTGTTGCTACTGATACTACTTCTACTGCTGCTGCTGGTGATGTTGTCGGTGCTTTTGGTACTGTTTTCAATTGTTTTTTTTTTTTTTTTTTTTTTTTCTTTCAGAGAAGCCATGGCATCTATTACCATTTACTATTGCGTGTTAGTGCAAATTACATTGCAACAGAGAGACACTTTGCAGCATGATTATTTAATTGAAGTAAGACGGTACAAAATGGAAAGAACAAGTGAAACGTGTCTCAATAAATGGCTTTGTGTCCAGAAGATTAAACACGTGCACTGTAATTCGGTTGCATAAAATTTTACGCTCTCACTCTTTACCTCTTTTGCTGGCTTGTTCACTCTTTCACGCTCTTTATCTCTCTCTCTCTCTCTCGCTGTGTCTGTCTCACTCTCTCTCTCTCTCTCTCTCTCTTTCTCTTTGATTTTATGTCTCTCAGACTCTCGCTCTCAAGCCCTTTCATTCCCTCTCTTTTTTGGAGTTGCTTTCTCTTTCTTACTCGCTTTTTCCATCTCTAAAACTATATGTTCTTTGTCCAACTTGGTTACAAATTTGGTTTCGTTTCAATTTGTAATCGAATTCATGGAAATTTCAAATGTGGCGACAAATGAAATAAAAAATAACCTTAATATATATGTTATATGTGCGTGTGTGTGTGTGTGTGTATCTGCAGTCCCATATTGGTTTAATTTGAATATTGTCGGTGGTGTGTTTTTACTTTTGTTATTTTGAATAAAATGCCAAGAGCTGTACCATTTCAAGAGAAAATACCTGAATTTCATTCAATATTGCATTGCTTTGGTCAATGAAATCCAAGCTTTATTAACATTGTATTCATTTTGTAAATGGAATGTTTGACACCATTGCAAGCAATCGATTGGATCGACTTGCTGCATGAATTTCCCAATATAAAATATATCGTCTATCTGTTATCTCCAATTTTGGGGAATGCATGCTGTGCTTGGCCATCATTAAATAAACCCCCAATATGCGTTTGACGTGAACGGTGGCAAAGATTCGCATATTATATTCAAAGGAAATGTGATTTAATGGAAATGGTCAAGAGAAAAACGGATTGAATTCCAACAACGACAACAAAGAAGAAATAGAACACAAAAGCCATTGACTCATATATTATATCATATATGTTATCATTAAATGACACATCGTCCAAAGTAAATATATTTTCAAATTGTATAACTTTGATGTAAAATTTTACCGAAACAAAATTGGCTCCAACCGATATGTTCATTATATTGTAAATTCAGTTGATACTTTGCTCATATAAACAGCATGACATTCTCCATGTCCATTCAATTTAGATTTTTATTGAGCACAGTTGGATCAATATTATCAGATAAATAAATGATAAATGGCAAATCGTTTGCATTCATTTTGGTTTTTGGCGCATACCGTCCCATTTATTTATCGCACATTTTTTTTGGCAAAACGTAAACTGTTTTCGAACATCAGGATGACTTCATTTTAACGCAATTTACCTGACACATAATTCTATTCATCTAGTAATTTATTGCTCATATTAATTGTCATAATTTTTCAACTTAATCAATTCTTTTTTGTTGCTATTTTGATGCCTTGCTGTTGTTCCATAGCACGGACGATGACATGAAGGTTTAACGCGAGTAACAACAAAACAATAAAAACAAATTTTACGACAATTGCATAATTTTTCATTGACACTTGAAACCATTATTTACCTGCGTCAACAAAGTAATTAAAGCGAGACACACACACACACAAACACAAAATATTTGCTCGCTATTTATGTTCGGGGCTTAATGTAACAAAGTTGATGTTTCGATGGCAAGAATTGTGTTTATTAACAATTCATTGCATGCACTGAAATACGGAGCGGATGATGTCGATCGTGTACCGAATATTAATTTATTTTCATCCAAATTGTGGACGCGGCTCTCTTGCTCTTTCAATCTCGCTCCATCTGTCGCTTCTCTCTCATGCTTTCTCTCTCTTTCTCTCTCTCTCTCTCTCTCTCTCTCTCTCTGTGTGTGTGTGTGTATGTGTGTGTCTCTCTCGCTCTTTCATACAATCGTTTCTTTTCCATTTTCTATTCCTTTCTCACATTTGTCCGCTCGAAAATGAGATAAGATGTGACACACACCGGCTAAATACATAAAATAGTAATTTGTTTGTTGGCGACACAACAATTTTCGACAAAAAAAAAAAAAAAATAATAATAAAAAATCAAGTGAGTTTCTTTCATTCTTGAATGCGAAAAAATAAAATGTACACAAAAACACCTCATCAAAATGTGGTGCTAATATCCGAAATGGTGTTCATAGCGAAAAAATTAATTGAGAGTAGCCTGCGAGGCATGAAGACAATGACAAGTGGCGGTTTCGTTTTAAGTTACTCCGTGTCAGTGATCCTTATCGGCACCGTGTGCCGGTGCTGTTCTTGACGAGTGAACGAAAAATTCGTCTCAATTCTAATTGTCTGACTCGAATTCAATGCCTTTTTTCTCATTTTTTTTTTCTCTATCTCTTTTGCCCTATCTATATCGTAATTTTTGCTTCAAATTTATATACGCTCACGCTTACGCATATACAAGCCAAATCATTCTTGTTATTATTGTCAATAAATTGGAAAACAATATTACATCAAATTAGTTCCTGTCGACTATTGACACGGTACCAAAATCTCTGAACCATCTATTGTCTCGTATCGTTTTGTCTTTCTCTCTATCTCACTTTCCGTATTTTTAGTTTGGTTAGACAAAAACAGATGAGACAAACAAATATTGAAATCACAACGCACTAAATTCAATGATGTCGCTATTATTATTACTAATCATACTTTATTTGTCTGGTACATATTTATTCGACTGAATTCAACAAATTGGGCGTTTGAAACGCACTTAAACCGGTAGTGACTGTCTGCAAACGCCACATATTCCGCTTGACAACATTTCACTAATCATTGTAATTGTTTCTTATTTATTTTTTCGCTTCAACTTTTTGGCTCTTCATCGTTCTTACTGTCTCTCTCGCTACACCTGTCCCTCTATATTTTCTTCTATTTTTTTTCTCTCTCTCTCTCTTTTTCTTTTTCTTTCTCTTTCTCTCTCTCTCTCTCTCTCTCTCTCTCTCTCTCTCTCTATATTCATTCTCTCCTATTCTCTCTCTTCCTCTCTCTCCTTCCATCTCTCTCTTTCTCTCTAATTTTTCTCATTCATTGTCTCTCATTCTCACCATCTTTTTCCATCTGAAAATAATTCGCCGTGCAATTGGATTTGTCTCATACAGATGGGTGCTAAAATCCATCAAGTGATTACATCAGCTTCAATTTTGGCGTATGCCAATTTTAACACTGACTCACTTTTATTTTGCTATCAAATCGATATTATTATAAAAATGGTAATCAAGGTCGATTCTAATTGAAGAATTAAAAACAAACAAACAAACAATAATCGCTACAGAATTCTTTCGATTATAGGGATTTTGCGATAATAATCATTTATACTGAAATTCAAAACAATAGTGAATTGAAAGTGCGATGTTTATTTCTAACTAGAATGTTTTTTATGCATTCATAATCGATATTAAACACCCTTTATTGTCAACGTCTTAAGCAAGCAATTTCAATGATTAATGATTTATAGACAATTAGTTCATTCATTGCGGAGATAATCATCAATTATATGCTAGCAAATAAATCGTCTAAAATCACCATATTTGGGAAAAGTTAACCAATTGACACGTTCCATTGAAATGAATCAGACTAGAGTTAAACTAATTGCTTTGTGTATTTAAATTTCAATGAGAATGAAAACGTTTTAATGCAATTAAACATAATGTTGAATAATCTTGACATTATAATTGACCGCACAAATTCGATCTAATCAATATAAATATTTAACGCTTAAGTTTTTTTTTTTTTTTTTTTTTTTTTTTGATTTTTGGTCTTCGTGGATTTTAATGGCAGATTGTTGATCGTTAGCGGTTTGGATTTAGTTTTTATAATGCTTCTAACGTTTTATTTGATTGCGTCAATAATATAGAAGAAATTTTTTTTTTTTATTAAAAATACGAAGGTGGAGTATTTATCACTGTATCATTGTTGAAGAGAACTGATCGATCTCATTCAGCAAAACCATGAGACTTTTTAGAATGACTAATTTTCAAGTATATTTTTGCGGTTTATACGATAATAGAAATCTTTCTGTTTGCCCGGTTGATTTACACATAAAAACAATGGCGAACCGTACTAAAACGCAACCAAAATGACAAACAATTCGACAACGACGAGCGTGCAAAGTGTAGAAAAAAAAATGAATTGAATCAAGCAGCAAATGACAATAATGCGCCACAGTCAAAATGAAATGAAATACAAGCATTGTTTACATGGTTGTTTATTTAAAATTGAAAAGATACAAATTTTGTGCACAATATTTTGTTGTTTCGGTCATGTTTTTCCTTCTTTTTCTTCTTCTTCTTTTCTAGTTGCGTTGCTGTCTGTCTCGGGTTTGATGTTGCCGTTGAAGCGAATAAAGCAGGATAGAGCATGTCATATTTCGCTTAACAAATCATTTTGAATTTATTTACGAGATTTTGTACTCATTGGACTATTCGTACACGAATCTTTAGCAAAGAAATTGTTGTTGCTTCTACTGCTATCGCCATTGTCATGTTGTGTGTATGTCTTTTCTCTCTTTTTCTATCGCTCATGAAAATGCTTATTCTTTGCTGTTACTGTTGCTTACATAAGTTCAAGTACAAATAAGAAAATACTACACCCGCCTATATATTATTATTATAATAATAATTTTTTTTTCGTTGTGATGCGGTCGAATGCTATAAAAACAAATGTTTTGGCTGCTATCGAATCAGTATTCACTCAAGAATCATCTCGGAACTCACTTGCAAAATAGTCTCCGCAAATATTAAAACGAGAATTACGCATTTTTTTTTCACCACAAAAGTGTACTTTAGAGTCGAATTGATATAATGAAAGTTTTGGTGAGTTTGTGAAATTCCATTTTTTTTTCCTCATCATTCCAAGTGTTTTCCAAATAAAAACTTTATAGACAAAAATAATATAATTCTAAAATTTAACTAATTTTGATTTGAACTAAATCAACTTTTCATTTATAGTTTTGAAGGAAAGAAAAATTTAACAATTCAATAAAGTGCATAAAGTTTCCGTTTGTGAAATAATTAACAAAATTTTTTGGTTCGTTTTCAATTTTTCATATGAACAAACCTAGGCAGTGATATTGGTCGCATTGAGCGTTGTACTGGCTGAAGAGGTAGCGCAGAAAAAAACGGAAAAACGATGGGTTTATGGATCTGCCTACGGTGGCTACAATGATGGCAGATACAATACATATGGCAACAATGCGTACGGCTACAGCCAGCCATATAATCAACAATATGGTATGTAAATAAATCGCTATGAATTTTGAACTTTTTTTTTTTTTTTTTTTTTTTGTTTTGTCTTTTGTATCTCATATTTCGATATGGAAAATCACTTTGTATGCTTATTACATTTTTGCAATTCAACAATACAAATCATAGCAAAACGATATGTTTGTCTGCACAATTTCAATAGATTTAGTAATTCTTTGTATGCAATGTATTGTGTAAATACCCAAAACATTCCTTCCTCAATATAAAATTAATTGAAGCCTACAATGAGTTTATTGTTTGTCGACGCATTTTTACTTATGTTGTTACTGTTGTGAGCAATGGTTTTTCTTTTTTACAATTTCCATGAATCAATTAAATTTTTATCCCTTTTGACAAATAACATCTCTTTGTGATAACTGCAATATTTGAACAGTAACGCATAATAGATATTTTGTATGATTTGTATTTTAACGAATCAATTTTCAATGAATTCACTATTTCAAAAGAGATACAATTGAGTTAAAATATAGAAAAATGTAGACAAACGAAGAATTTGAGAAAAACGAGAAAATGTGAAAATGAAAAAAAGAGAAAAAAAAGAGGAAACAAGAGAAAACAAGAGAAAAAGAAGAAAAAGGAAAAAAAAGAAAAAAAACAAGAAAAATCGGAATAGCGAAATAAAATTGATTCAGTAGAAAATTCGTAAATTATTGGACAGATTCGATGGCTAAATTCGCAATTTAGAAAAAAAAAAACAATTCTCTCTGAATAAAATGCACAAAAAAAAATCTTATTTATTTTTCCATTTGCAGGCTATGATAGCACCAGTCCGTACAGCTACAGTCAATACTCAACTGGATATGGAAATGGTTATGGAACTGGATATGGAACTGGATATGGAACTGGATATGGAAGTGCATATCTAAATAATGGAATTGGTGCTGGATATGGAAGTGCTGGATACACAAGTCCAGGTTTAAGCACAGTTTTCGGAAGCCATAATGGATATGTGTACAATAGGCCAGCGAACAATTTGGGATATCCAAATAACTATTATTCAGGTGCTTATCCAGGCTACTCAAGCGCTTATTCAAATTACTATGGAAATGGATACAATCGATATAACAGCTACAACGGTTACAATAATTTAGATGGTTATTCCACCAACTCACCATACAGATACAACAATTATAACAATGGTTATAACAGCATAAACAGTGCTTATCCCAGTACTGGAGTCATTGGATTACCTTACAATCAGCAAACATATTCACAACGATACAACTCTGATGGATATGTTTATTAAATGAAACAACAACAAATGAATCGATTGAATGAAACGATGCTCCCTGAAACATTCCACTCGCTTTCATTGACTATGTCCCGAGATTTTTTACTCGTTTTTTTCTTCACTTTACAGTCAACATTTTCTTCGAAGATTAAATTCGTGTGAATAGAGCTCGCTATTCACTATTGAATTATACTCTAATTTTTTTTTCTATTTAACAAAAATAGCCGAAAATAAAAAGAAAACAACAAAATGTACGAAATTTTTTTTTTTTTTTTTGGAAAACGCTTGAATAAAATCATATACCAAAACTGAATATCATCGTATCATGTTAATTGCATCAAGCTGTTTATTTGTTTTTTTTTTTTTTGTTCATCTAGGAACTACATGATTTACACGCATTAAAAATGTAAAAACAATTTGTTATCGCAACATATCGCTTTATGATAAATTATCGCCAATTTTTTTTTTTCATCTTTCGCTTTCGTTGTGCATGTCATACATTGCATTAGTTATTCATGAAGCTAAATCGACAATGTCAGTGTAAACAAAACGTTTTTCTAACGAAATTAAATCGGCGAATGAACTTAAACGCTTTTGAAGCGAAAAAAAAAACAAACTCAGATCCATAATTACGGATTTATGCAAATATTCATTTGCAACGGTTAAATGGAAGAAAATAAAGCGGTCAGTGAACAGTATGTGTTGCTAGTCCACCATTGCTTGATCGGAAAGTTGACAGTTGACTCTGCTCTACATGGCAATTAACAGTTTTATGATTGATTTCTATTTTGTGAGTGTGTGTGTGTTTTAAAAGAGGATAAAATGATGAAAAAAAAATTGAGCATACAAGAGCCGCACACGGCATTGCACGATTTGGTTCATTCAGCAACAATTTATCAGGTGCTCGAGCGTAATGTTTGACGCTCGTTGATTGATCGATGTATCATATTTTCTTTTTCGTTAATTTTTGTTAACTTGCATCCGCACACTAACTATCATGATGCTTATTAATTTTTCACCTTAAGATAATTATTATAATTTTGATCTTGATTAAAGATGCAACAAAACAGTGGACAGAAAATCTATCGTCGTTAAATGGTTGCATTTTACACACATTTGATTTCAATCAAATTCAACGCGTTCAACAATTATATGGATGAAATTAAAGCGCACAAGCTTCCACATCTCGCATTTCATATGAAATACGGGTAAATAAAAAGGTAAAGAGAGAACGAGAGAAGACAGAGAGAGAGAGAGAGAGAGAGAGAGAGAGAGAGAGAGAAATAACGCAAGAGATAGAGCATTCGAGAGAACAATTAAAAGACAATTTCGCACGTATTCACACATAAATGCGGATACGATTGATTGTTTAAATTGTTCATACAAAAGTCATCATTAGTAACAGAAGCAAAGCACCAGCAAATCGCTAGAGAAATAGTGCCATATTATGACGTAGTGACTTTCAATTTTCATCTTATGCACAACAAAGTAGGCAACTGCATCTGAATCTATTTCTAAGTGGTAATTTGTATTTGCAACACAAATGGAATTTATATATCATCATCATCATCAACAGCAGCAACAGCAACAGCAGCAACAGCAACAGCAACAGCATGAATAGCACATGCGATAGCATTTCCTCTGCCATCACTTGTATTTTCTATTTGCTGTAATTTGTGTACGTGAGCACACCGTAGATATGTTATTTGGCCAGAGAAACAATTCGCGTTTGAACCGCTCAATTTGTCGTGTCTTCTCTTCCTCAGCCAACACAAACTCCGTATCTCTCACTATATCCATCCTTTCTCTCTTTTTCTCTCCAACTCTCTTTCTCTCTCTTACTCTTTCCCATTCCGTCTCTTTGTCTCTTTTTCTGCCAAGCTCGCATCTAATTTCTTCATTGCAATAGCATCACAGCAATAGCAACTTGGTTTGCTTTTTGTTGCTGTTGTTGTTGTTCATATTTGCAGTATTAAATTAAAGTATCGTCTAGCTTGCGATGACGTGCTCGCGGTACAAGTTTTATTATTTTGTATTGCACATGGTGTACTCAAGTTGGTTCATTCTCCAACGCTAGTGCCACGCACTGAACGAACTGAGTGCAAAATGAATGCAATAATAAGCAGAGGTTCAAGTTTAGTTGCGCACATTATTACGTTAATTGACCTTTTTAATACAGGTGACTGCATTTAATCTCATATATATTGCGCGCCCTCAACATGACGCGTCATGTTGTTTTTGTAAAATCGCAAGAATTTTGCTTCCTATGTGCAATTGAGAATACACTATCAGCGATTGATTCACTATTTTCTACTTCAAACTTTGTTTTAAAATAGAATTTTCAGAAACATTCATGAACATCTCTGCCTGTATCAATGCGGTTGAAATTACCAACGTTGTTAATAACTATAATTTATGATTTGGTGTATAGATTGTGGTTTTTTCTTGTTAATGCAACATTTTATGACTTTATCAACAGAGAAATCTCACCAAACTTATCTAATCAAACAATCTCGGAAATTTCCATTTCGTCGTTGAGTGTGTGTGTGTGTTTTTTCCATTTTCCAATTGATCGATATAATGTCTTTCGAATGCGATTTATTTACATTATTGGTTTGAGTAGTGCATATTTCGTGGTCAATAATGTGATTGCGAAGATTGAGATGACAAAATTGCGAGTTTCGTTGTACATGTGTGTTTTTCAGCCGAACTTGATTTGTTGAAATGTTGCGATTTTCCGTTTTGCATTTGCATACGTTTCGTCTTCCGTTTTGGCATCTCAAAGTGTGTGTGTGTTGTTGTGTGTGTGTGTGTGTGTGTGTGTGTGTGTATGTTTGTCTTTTATAACTATATTGCTTAGTGTAAAATAAAGTTTCAAGACATTAAGTATTTTATGTGTGTATCGAATGTTTTCGCACGAAAAACTTGATTCATGCGCCTGAGCCTAACGATTAATGTGATTGTATACACAAAGAAAATAAAATGCACACAGTAATTGTATTATTGAGTATTATTTCATTGAGTTTTATTGATTGACGAACACTTGGGTTTGTGACCAGTAAAGATTATTGCTCCAGTGAACATGTCTCAATCGATCGACAAAAAATGAAATTCAATTCGATTTCCCTGTTTGATTTAATTATGCATTATATGCTTTACAGCCATCAGCAGTCGGCATTAAAATCCAACTTGATATTTTTCTTGCAAGCTGAATTTGTATTTTTCTTCTACTTTTCTTCTTTGCTGAAGAAGTCATTTCAGCGAACAAAAATAAGAAAAAAGTAATCACAGATAATTGTGGCTGAGCCATACAAATGAATGGAAATGATCGGAAAGTGTGATTGGCGCAAATAATTACAGACAATCAAATGATGATTACACCGGAATTAAAGTCATGTGCATGCAAGCACAAGTGCAGCACTTGGGTCAGGTTTTTGTTTTTAAAGCATTTGACTAATTTAAATGCGCTCTAATTAACTGTGGAATTTCGATTAATAACGTTTTTTTTTTGTGTCCTTTTTTTACATTTGCTTCGTCTTGTCATTAGAATTGAATTGATGACCGGATGGCAAAAGAAGTCAGTAGGAAGTTGATAATATTGTATTAAGTAACAAGCGATACATTATTATGTGGCGTTATACATATTCTATTCTGTTTACAGATACATTTTATTGATAAAAATTCACTAAATACTTTCACTAAATTGAAGCGAACCATTTGAATCATCGTTGCGCTGTTGTTTTAATGGTTGATTCATAAAAATCAAATTAAACAAAAATTGCAATGCAATTTTCGAAAGACCAAAAACCTTTAAATTATCTTTTCTTTCATGTTTATTTTGAAAAACATCAACCTTTTACGCTCATTTGTCAATCGATTATTATTTTTTTTTTTCCTTTTCACAAACAATTGAACGCTCGATTGCCCAATGAATATGGAGAAAAACATTTCATCCAATTAATGTAAATTAAGCATTTTTTAAAACCTCTCATTTAAATCTCAAATCTCGACAGAAAAAAAAAACAAATGAATTCATCAAAATTGGAAAGATGAAAAAGAAAAGAAAATCTGCGAACAACATACCATTTTTGCCACTTACCAATCAACCGACACTTTGCATATCCCACAACTTAGCAACAGTAATTCAGCAGAAACAAGCAACCGTATTTGATGAGAGAGAAGTTTCTTGTAAGTTTCGGAGAAAAATCATGCTGATACTGAACGCATTCGACCATATAATCAAGATCAAACCATAAATCCACCTTAAAAACTTAAAAATAAAATAAAATAAAATAAAATAAATATAACAGCAAGAAAATCCAATCAACTGAACATGATGTTATTACAATTACTTAACACAACAAACTTATGATATTACAATTCATCAAGATGTGCAAATATTTGCGAAAACTCAAGTTTTCAAGCGCGTCTGCATGTGTCTGATGCACTCGTTTGTTTGCAATTGCTCAAATACAGAGAGAGAGAGAGAGAGAGAGAGAGAGAGAGAGAGAGAGAGAGAGCGAGAGCGAGAGCGAGAGCGAGAGCGAAAGAGAGAGAGAGAGCGAGAGAGAGAGAGAGATGGAGAACTATATACGCACATTGAACATAGAGAGGCACTGTGTGTTTGCTGGTTAAATATCTGCGGTCACGGTGCAATGTCATTCGCCGAACCATTCAACCATTAATCTGTGTCGAAAACTGTACAAAACAGTTGCGGTATATGCATCAAACATACAGCGAACCATCTTCAATGGAAACCGAAATTTATTCCCAAAGACGATGTAACACAGATGTTTCAATGTAATTCATAAATCCATAAGTTTGTGTTGTTCATACTTTTTTTTTGCACTGTTCCCCGATGCTTGTCTTTTTCTTTTCACATTGCGCTCATGGTGCGCGATAAAAAAGGGTGAGCGAATAAAAACCAAAAAGAAATCGAATACTATGCCATTTATTGAATGAACAGAGTGTGTATGAAATTTTTTTTTTTTTTTTTTTATTATTGACATGCATGTTTCATTGTAATGGATCGAAAGAAATTTTGAGAAATATAGTGATGCTTAATTGCGATCCTCATTCAATATTTGTGCGCTCTGCTAACGCACTCACACAGGCACGATATATTTAATTACAGTGCAATTCAAAGTGCTTCTTAAAAACAGAAGAAAGAAAAAAAAAAATCATTCAAGTTTCTAATTCAAAAACTCATCGCCAGTGCACAAACTCTCTCAAGCAATCTGCATCATTAACTGCACTTGCATTTTGAAAGAAAAACCGAAATTGAAAGCCAATTTACTGAGATGTGTACGGTGTGTGTGTGTGTGTGTGTGCATGTTGGACGCTATGATGAGAAAAGAGTAGGAACAAAAAAGCGATGTAACGAAAGTAAAGTGATACATAAAATACAATGAAAAATACATTTGCTCGACTTTTAGCACCAGTTGAAATGCACTCTCTTCTGTAAATACACATACATGCGGCACATTTAAAGCATGCATTGATAAGATGCAATGTTAGAGCAACAACAATGCAACAGTATATATAAACAAGCAACGAGAAAATTTCACTTTCAGTGCATTGTGCGCATTTCATTCGGAATTTACAACGAAAAAACGAAATTATTATTTTTCATTTTCTCACTGTCTGCCAATTGCAACGCAACAAGTGAGTGTTTTTCATGTCAAAAGCCATCACAGATTTACACACATCGAGAGAGAGAGAGAGAGAGAGAGAGAGAGAGACATCCATACAAAAAGTTTCAGGAAAATTATAACTTTTTGTCGCTTTTTGTCCGTCCGCATAATATTTTATGTGATAATTTAAGTCGAATAGTTTTGTAAAATTGTGTGCATGAAATGAGAAATAGTGATTTTTATGCAAAAAAAAACAGTATTTGTAATATTTTATGTGGTTTTGTTTGAGGCGATCAGGAATCAAAGTTTTTTTTTTTTTTTTTTTTTTTTGTTAATTTGCTATTCTTTCAAAGTAGAAAAGTTGGCTTTTTTAGTTTGTTTATTTGTGATTTAATGTAGTTTGAGTTTTAGTTTTTCAGTGTTGCAACTAATTACTAGCTTAATTTTATTTCATTTTTTGTTTGTCAAAGTTTTAGAATTCAAAAGTGAAAATTTTTGTGTGAAAAAAGAAGAAGATATTGTAGAGGAAAGAGGAAGAAGAAGAAAAAGAAGAGAACGAAAGAGGCATCTACAACATACACTCATCGTGCTTAGAATGAAAAGTGAATTGCGAGTGGAAATTGTAACAAATTAACAGAGATTCTTCATAACAGAGGGAGAGAAGCGAAGCGACAAAGAGAGAGAAAAAAAATAAAAAAATTAGTGCGGCATTTTGCGTGAAATTTGCAAATAGTGAAAATTCAGCTCATTATTGGCTGGTTGGAAAATAAAAACCAAAGCAGAATTCAAATACAAAAAATTAAAACCATGATGTTCACGGTATGTGCCTCAAATTATGCTACATTTTTATTCTGATTTTCCCTCTCGTTGTTTATTACATTCATTCATTCTTTCTTTTTCTGTTTTTTTTGTTTTTTTTTTTGTATTTAATTGTGGTGCGTGCGCTAAATGCCTGATGATTTTGATACATAAAAACGCATACAAGCGGTTTTCATTTTTATTTTTCGAAATCAAATAATAATTACACATTTGGTGTGGTTTATCGTTTCGTAGTATTGGCTTTGGTTTTTGTTTTTCATTCGGTTGTCTATTGGGATAATTACAAATTAATCAGATAAAAACTTTGACAGAAGCGTTCATCCAACGGTGCTATTTTAATCAGTATATCATGTACATAATTTTTTACACACTTTCAATTACAGCCGATTGATAGCTATCACAATTAAATTCTCTCAAAAGAAAATTGAATTTTGTATGCTCTTTCTACCCCCCCCCCCCTCCCCTCTCCCCGAAAAATATTCTTCAATAATAAAATGCTATCACAAAATAAAGGATAATGAGATTCGGAGATGGTTTCATAAATTTTTTACATTCGTTTCCTACACACACACACACACACACACACACACACACACACATACACAACAGAAGCAACTGATACTTTTTGCCGCGTTAATTGCCGTTATTTGCGCATCAAAAGAGCAAAATGAGGGATTTGTGACAGCCGAAAGTCAGGGTATTGTCAGCAATCACATTTACAGTCAACCCATTCAAGATAATATCGCCGCTGAAACGGAAGTCGCCAAGCGTGGTGCAGCAGTAACAACAACGTCCGCAGCTACGAACAATGAAAATCAAGGACAAAGCTCACAAATCGATGGTGGTGAGTTGACAAAACCACTTCAATATTTCGAAGTTCAAAAATACCATTTTTTTTTTTTCGTTGCTCGATCATGGATTTTATCAATTTTTAACAGGCGCAAACAGCGGTTCAGCATCGAACGGTGTAATCAGCTTTACCACACCAAATAGTTTTCAACAATTCTTTTCACCAAATTTTGGGCAATTTGGAGCTATTTATGCGGCTAACTTAGTACCATCATCATCCAGCAATTCTCCACAGGTATTTTCAATTAATTTTTTTTTTTTTGTCATGCTTTTTTATGCTAATCAAAATGACGTGGCATTTTCAACGGAACATTTTTCT
The DNA here is from genome assembly GCA_029041755.1 of Resseliella maxima. Lineage (NCBI taxonomy): Eukaryota > Metazoa > Arthropoda > Insecta > Diptera > Cecidomyiidae > Resseliella > Resseliella maxima. The sequence continues at coordinate 205,555 of JAQOWM010000635.1, read as the reverse complement.
CAATTTGAGATTTTTTTCTCTTGGAAAATTATCGTTTTAAACATTTTTCTTTTAATCGAATCAATTACTGAAACTCAGTACTGAACATTCGTTTGAATGTTTTTTTGTTTAAATCGTTCACGTGGGATTATAAATCACTTTTAATCTAAAATTGTTTATAAAATACTTTGCCAATTTTCAAATACTCACCATTCAGAGCCTTTGCATCAGAGGTCATACAATATATGTACAGTCAGTTCTTCGAGACAGGCGTGAATATATCCAAAATACTTTGAAGTGACAGAAATATTATTAAATGTCTATAAATTATTGCTGTTCAAATTTGTAGCTTACAAGCATATTTGTTGAATCTTATTTGATATTTTGTAAGAAAAAAAATTCACGAATGATAACTTGCAATTAAAGTGGTCAATGTTTTTTTTTTCACTTCAAAAATGACGTGATAATTCAAAGCCTATTAAATAAGACGAATGAACTATAAATGAAAAAAAAAAAAAACACAAACATGAAATAATCATGTTCTTTTATTCGTAAATTACTCTTCTCATTTGGCTCAATTACGGCAATTTTCTCATATCAGTTCTTGTAGAAGAAAACAAAAGCAACAAACAAACAAACAAAAATAAATTTCCACCAAATTATTAAATGTAAAATGTATGGAACTTTCATTTGTGCAAGATAAAATGCTTCTTTTAGTTTATTGAGCGAAAATGAGTTTTGGTACACATTGAATTACTTCTCTATTTCAGAGTGAAAGAGAGAGCCATTTGTATACAGTACATACAAGATTTAAGTCAATAACCTTGTCATCACAAATCAATATGAAATTCACATATTCCGTAATCGGCACAAACTGATAAATATCATCGCGTGTTGCGTGTATTATTACATTTAAAGAGATGATGAAGAAGAAGAAGAAGAAGAAGAAGAAGAAGAAAAAAAATGCTAACTGAAATGAAGTGCTTGAATTGAAAATGTACGCAAATTCACATGCTGATCTCCTGTTGTGTATAGTCGCTTGGCCACAGACGATAATATCATCGAATGTAATCGAAATAACTGGTTTGCTATACATCACTCACTCATCTTTCATAGACACTCAATGAACTTAAACGTGCAAAACATTATACAATTTTTCAATTGGCAACGTGAAGTCGACGTGCAATTGCAACATGAACCGGTTACATTTCTTTGGCAATGCTAAAGAATAACCAATAACAAAATTTTCCATTATCGTCGATAATACGATTGTGTGAATAGGTGTATCTCTCTGTATGTCTCTTTGTATCTGAGATGAACTCTTTATTGGTTAAATGTTGTTTATTTGCTTGCAAAGTTATTCAACTTTAACATTTTCCATTTGCGTGGTCTAAATTTCATGCGAAAATTGAAAAATAAATCCGTCCACAGTTTTTGTCTGACCTCAGTGACAAGGCTCTTGTTGTTCATAAATGTGAATTTAGACATTCCTGAAACTCATCCCAATTGAATTGCAATTGAAACAGAACAAAAGGCCTAAATAACAACACAATGAACACTTTACACGCATGAAATATAGCACGAAATGCGTCGCCTCAAACCTTATATTTTTTATTTTGTGTTCACCCAATTTGATGCGCTTCATGATTGTACGCTGCATGGCATAGTTTTTTTTTTTTTCGATTGCTCTCTAGCTAATACTCATAACATGGAAAGTGAATTGCATGCATGAGATCACAAGAAAGGTCCATAACTGATGCATTAGAAAATTCAAACTAATGTTATGTGTTTTTATTCACTTCTACTACTCGCTCACTGTGTGTCTATTGTAATCAATTGTTCAATGAATACAATAACCAATGCTCGAACTATTAATGATTCACACATGTGCTCATTGCATGAATCGATAATGAAATTGAAACGATCGCGCTACGCTACATGAAGAGAAGAGAAAGAAAGTGAGAGAGAGAGAGAGAACAGAAGAGAAGAGAAGACAAGAGAAGAAAGAAAGAGAGCAAGAGAGAAAGAGAAAAAATTCACTTTAATTTTTATGATCTCATTTTCATTTTACTTTTTCATAAAGATTTTCTATGTGCGTGCACCATCGCAATACGTGACTCCAAGTGGTGTTGGAACAATCAAATTGACGTACACATCGAATCAAGCACAACCTCAAACATCTGTACAATATGCATCGACAACGCCAAAGGTAAAATAAATATTGGAAAACTCAAGATAAGAGCCGAAGTGAACGAACTGTGGTAAAATGGAATGTTGAAAATTTAATCGATGCCTTTTTTTTTTTTTGCTGCATTACAATAGGTTGCATACGCGATTCAACCGAGCCAGTATCAATTGGCAGTGGCAGCCACGCAACCAAATTCATACGCATATTCACCGGTTGGAATTGCAAGTCCATATACAACAGGCGCATACACAAATGCCAATGCATTTACAAATGCAGCTCAATTACCTTCGGTTGCATTGCAACAAGGTCAAATTATTCCATATACAGCATCATCATCAAATGGCATCCTATTGACACCATCTCAATTACAACAATTGGGCATTGCTTTACCACAAACCGTTGGCGCATCGGCTACCGTTCAACCATATACTTATACAACAGCAACACCAGTTTTACAAAATGTACAAAAACTCGGAACAACCGTTGTTACACCAACAGCTGCTGCTTATTATTCGGCTGCACCGGCTAGCCAATCTTATCAACAAGCTCCATCATTCCGTAAGAATTATCGAAGAATTTCTGCATACACAAAAGATATTTAAACGTGAATTATGTGTAAAAATTTAGTTTTTTTTTTTTCTCATTTTTACTTGATTCAAATCAGTTTAACTAGCAAAAGTTGATTTTGGGTAGTTTTCACTTGGGTTTTGATAGTTTTTACTTTGACATTTTGTTTTTTTTTTTTTTTTTTGAAAAAAAAAAAAACATTTCTTTTTAAACATTCCTATTTTACCATTTTTAATAAATTGAGAAAAAACATATTGTTTATGAATTATGGATCTTTGCTGTTTGTAATCAATAGTTTCGTATCAAAATGCTGGATTGAATTATGCGTCAGCTCAAAAATTGGTTGCCGTTCCAACATATACACAAGCAACATATCGTCCAATTGTACCACCAACAGCGGCCACAGCTGCATCAGCATATACAAATGCATATATTCAACCAACAAGCAATGCTCCTGTTAAAGTAAGAATGATTGTAAATTACAATTTGTAATTTTGTAAAAAAAATTTAATTTTTGTAAAAAAAAGTTCGAAAATCCTTATTTTTTTTTTTTTTTTTGTTTCGAAAAATTTAGATTATTCCAAGAAATTGTACTTTTTCAAGGAAGTTTTTTGAATTTTCTCAAAAAAGTCGATTTTTTTTTTAATTTTGGATTTAATTGGCGTTTTGATATATTTAATTTGTTCTGTTTCAGTATACATTGGCTCAACCAACTTACTACAGTTCGGCATATACACCAAAAATTGCTTATGCACCATCAGTGAGCGCTGCATCATCGTCAAACCCATACGTGTCTTCAAACCCATATGTATCTTCGCTACAACAAAGTGCTAGTCAAGCCATCCCATCATCAGCTCAAGCCCTCAATACAAACGGTGCCATTCAATATGCATCGCAAGTATATCAACCACCATTGACAGCGGCGAAATACGGGTACACACAAATTCCAAACACGCAAAAATACTTTTATGCATCATCATAATTACGCAAAAACAAAAACAAAAAACACAAAAATCAATAGCAAATAATGAAATTTATTTGAAATTCAATGAAATTAATATTTTGAGATTATTGCATAAAGTTGAGATGAATATCACGATGTTAATTTAACAAAAAAAAAAAAAAAATTTTCAAGCAGTCATAAGCAAAAGCAGTTGAAATTTTGGACGAAATGAAATTATTCGCTCATTTTAGCATCTAAGAAATAATTAAAATATCAAAACGACGATGAAATAACAGAAATGATTGAAAAACAAACTATTCTATAAAATAATAAGTTAAGGTAGAACTGACACTTTATTATTTTTAGCTTGAAACATTTTGTACGATTTCAATCATCTTTTAAAAACAAAACCGTATTAAACGAATTCGAAATATATTATTTTAAGTTTAGATAGATTGAAAATTGTTTGTTTTATGAATAGAATGTTGAAAATAAAGAAATGATTGTTTCAAGAATGAATCTCGATAGAGAAAGCTCGGTGGAAATTGTAAACTTTGTCTCGAATTAAATATATTACTTGCTGATTGAAACAAGTGTTTGTTCTTTCGTTTTTTTTTTTTTTTTCTCTCATCAGTTCTCATTTCATCATCACTTCAGAACTGTTATCATCTCAACAGTGAGAAGTTCTTTTTCGATGTTTTTCCTCTCTATTTCCTTATCTTTTTCCATTAATGACTGATGAGAGATTCATTCAGCTCTAAACTACTTGAAATCACTTGTCGATCGAATCTACAAACGAATAATCTTCTTAATGTAATCAATGCTCTTGGAATTTCCCCTTTAACATACTGCGCATGTTCGAGTTTATGCTATACCCCATGTTATTCCAGTGCTGAATGTATATTTTTATCTAAATAAAAACACAATAATTTGGTTGAAAATCCTCATTTCGAATCGCATGTAATGTTATTTTGTGCTACCCCAATTGAAAGTGATGTGCGTGATAACGCAACACGCCGAAGCGATTTTAAACACAACTCAGCTGTGTGGTGATAACAGCAAAAGAAGGCGTCATCGGCTCGCAAAACCATTGAGCAGATGTTGTGCTTGCCTGTGAACACACAAATACCGTGTAAGCTTCATTGTGTTCATTTCTCTCTTTCAATGTTGTTTTTCTGTTTTTTTTTTTTTTTTTTTTTTTTTTTCTCTTCATTGTGCGGCACACTCGGTCGTGCACACCGATTCAGCATACAATATATCCTTCGTTAAGTTTTGGGGCTTGTGTATATGAGCTAGATGGCTGGCTGGCTGGCTGACTGGCTGTTTGAATGGCTTGCTTGCTTGTGCATATTTGCCGTCAGTTTGTCTACGGAATACACACGATTCACATGATATCGAATGAAAGCAGTCAGTTTACATCGACATAATCAGTGGGGCTGAATACGCCGCCCAGATAAGATGTGTTGTTTGCGACAACCGAACACACCGTGTACTTCAAAACGGTTTTACTAATAGTCTATCTAAAAAAAAAAGGAAGATTTTTGCGAATTTTATTTTGGTTGTTCTCAAAAAAGAAAAAAAAAAAAAATGAAAGTTCGAGAGAAAGGCAAAATGTTACTATTTTTAACGATTGAACCATTTCCCAAAATGGGCACAATTCGATAATATCACCATCATATATTGACCAAGTTTCCATATAATCCGATTTTAGTTTAAATTCGAAACTAAGAATAGCTGCGGTTAAAACAGAAAATCTAAATTTGATAATGTTAAGCGTGCTACCGCTTCGGTTTTTCTAGACAGAAATTCAGTGAAGCATATTCAAAAAGCTCGGAAAAACAAAGCGAAATAAATTAGAAGCAAAAAATTTGAAAAAAAAAAAATTGATCAAATTGGTTAATAATAAAATTGGTTGAACTGTGAAATTAAAGAAAAATATCGTTGCAAAAAGAAATTTGGAGACAAAAAACGTGTTAAAAGAATCTTCAGAAGATACAATTTTCGGTGTATTCAAGTGAATCGCATTTTGAGCGCATTAAAAAGTACGTAAGCATTTTAATATTTTCACATTGTATTTGATATTCTAAGTGTAAGCATTCTCAGCAAGAAAAAAAAAAAAAAAAACATTCAATTTCGTTTCTTTTGAAAAACTGTGTCACCGTATATATTTTTTGGGGCCCTCCTACTCCAAACGAGTTTGAAATAATCAATTTAAGTTCTTTGGGGTTACAAATTCATCAAGCTTAAATAATTACTTCGATTGAAAATCAAAGTTTCAAAGCAACCGTCAATGAATTGAATGTAACGAATTCACGCAGCCAAAATACGGAATAGAATAAAGAAAATCATCTTAAAGGGAAAAAGAGAGTGCCAAGACGTGAATGGCATGAATAAATTAATCATTAATCTGAAATAATTCCGGGAAATTCCATGAATGCGAAATCGAATCAAACAAATCAAGTTTTAACATTTGCTGCGTTCAATGAATCTGTCATGTTGAATTTTGTGGAGTACAATCTGATCAGTTATTGAAGGAAAGAAAGAGATAAAAAGAGATGAGAAAAAGAGAGAGAGAAAGAAAGTAAGAAAAAAGGCAAAGTAAAACACTTTGCGAAAAAGAGTGTATGATGAACACAGCCTCTATGAGTTCTTGAAAAGGGAGCCAAATATAAAGTGTGTTGAATGTAGACAAATACGAAAAAATAAAAACGATCAAGAGAATAAAAGCCATATGTTATATGTATATGTGCTGTGTGTGGCCCGTGTCTTACATGTGTAGCGTGGCGAAGCAGAACAGACAAAGATGAGAACAAACCGCTCTTTTTTTCATTCGTTCATTTCTGTCATTTTTCTTCTTCTTCTTCTTCTTCTTCTTCGAATGAAAAAGATAAATAGAAAGAATCGAAAGCGGAAATTAGAAAATTAAATTTCATCCCGCTGAATTTAGCATCATAGTCCATTGTTTGTGTCTTGTTGTTGTCCGAATATTTCTCTTTCTCTGTCTTTCTCTTACTCAGATAAATGGCAAACATACGATAGACATTATTTGTCAACGAGAATGTTGGATGAAATATGACAACCGTGTAGCAAAACATACAACAATCTACCACGCTAAATCACCCTTACCAACAAAAAAAAAAGGAAAATAAAACAACAACAACAACGTCAAACACACATCGAAAAAAAGGGAATTTTTTCACAAACAAAAACAGAATGAAACGGAAGCGAAAAAAAAAAATATTATACACACATAGCAACAAAAATGCCAATTCAAATGGTGTACGATATCGTACAATTCGCACACATTTTTCTCGTCTTTTCTCATTTTCTGCTACAGCAATTTTGAAAAGTTTACATCTCGCCTATCATTTACTCGCTCTGCTTGTCGTGTTCTAGTTTCAGTTTCACTTGAATTGTGTGGATCTTCATTCCATGAATGAATGAAAAAACAACAACCCAAAGAGCGAAAAAAGAACGAAAAATGAACGAAAAGAAAGAAAAGTGTGTGGAAAGAGGGAAACGAGCGAATGGAACAAAAAATCTAAACAAAAGAAATGAAATTACGAAAAAAAAGGGAATGAACACTGTTACAAAACTTAAAGAGATATTTTCGGTCATTCGTCGAAAAATTTATTAACCATTTCGGATATAAGTCATCTATTGGGGCATCATTTCAATTAGGCTATTGTTGTGATCTTTAAAAATGGCTGATTCATTCGCGAAATGGCATGTGTCGATATCGTTGGTTGTCGACGTTCTTGCAATTAATTTATCAATCATTAAAATCACCATGACTCCATAGAAATAGGTTGGCATAGGAAACAGGGTCAAATGCGTAAGCACACATACACAAAAGAATAGCAACAATAAACGCATGACAAATGGACAACATGAATGTACAGTAAAAATGATTATGTGTCCAACGGTGGAAAGAAGAAAAATGAAAATGATTGTTAAAACGGGTCCAGTGGTTAAGTAACTGCGGGGACGACAAAAATGTTGTACACGGAGTAAAGGAAGAAAAACAAATTTTTTTTTGGTGGTCAAAACTACCTAACACAAAGCTAAGTAAATTAACCACAGTAGCTGACATAATGTATGCATAAAAGTTTGCAGAAAAATGTATAGAGAGAAAGAGAAATGTGAAGAGAAGAGGTAAGAAGGTATACGCTCTTGTAACAACCGACATCTAAAATTGAGATTATAAAAGATGAAAATGAAACATGAAGCGATGTCGATTCGAGCATAATATGAGCGCTGTCTCCTGTTCAGTATTTTTTTTTTTTCGTTTCTTTTTTTTCCATGGAAATGTCTGTTTTTACCTTGTTCCATGAAACGATGGCTGTTTTTAAGCGCAAAACGACAAAGCGGATCTGTTATCATAGAAGTAGCAAATAGGCGACAATTATGAAAGAGAAAAGGAACAACAATGTTGAACAAAGAGAATGAAATGAAAAAGAGGTTTTTTTTCCACTCTTGCTATACATTTCCCCCATTTGAGAATTTTTTTTTTTCTCATCATTTCTATGCTTTTGAAAGATTGCCTCTGTGTCCGTTATCGTTTTGGTCCTTCTCTTTCTATCTCCGTACCTATCTCTCTCTTTCTCTCTCTCTCTCTCTCTCTCTCTCTCTCTCTCTCTCTTTATTTCTTTCTCTCACCACCTCTCTTTCGCTTTTGCGCTTAGTTGTTCCTTGAATTGATAGCTTGGCAGCGCATCTTATGCGGCAATGGCGGTGTGTCAATGAAATTTTCATGGCGTATACTAATACGAACAGATGTTATGGATAATGGTATTTATTACTTGGCAGTTTGTCGGAAAGAAACTCAATTAAGCATACCCACCTTCACCCATTAATTCAAGCAACATAAAAGAATTTCTCACTCATTCTCGGTTGCTATTTTTTTCCTCTTTTCTTCTTCTACTTCTTCTTTACACGTTCACAATATAGTCTTTGTGCTCTTCCATTGAAAAAGCCCATTCAAATTAGTTATGCCATCCAACTGCACCCGCTTCATATTCTCTATTCCACCAATGTCTCCATCGCGCACTTGTTTGGATACATCACTTGTCGTTTTCATCCTTCTGTCCGCTCATTAATGTCTAGTACAAAATGAAGAAGATCTAGGTGAATAGTTGCATGATTACAATCATTTCTTCCGTACATTGAACATGAACCATCCTCCAAATTAGAACATAATCCCGAATAAATGATTTCGTAAGCTTTTGCTCGCTCATAATTAAAAAGAATTATCCGGGGCATATCGTATTTTTGGGATGAAAATTCCTAGAAAAATTCTTAACCGCTGGATTTATGTAAAAGGAAATCAGACAAAACAAAAAAAAAAAAAAGAAATGAAAGGAAACGAAATGAGAACAAATAATCTGAAGAATTGCTCTTTTCAAGCAAACTAAGCTTTTTGACTTTAACGATAAGTTAAACTCATTGCATAACCCCCTTCTCAGGCTAATTGAAACATGATTTCAATCGCATTTTTACTGAGAAAGGTTTCGTACAAATTAAATCTTTTCGAAAAATCATGCTTATTTTAAGCATTTCTTTAAAACTTTCAACGTTTGAATTCTGTCATTCTGTTTGTGAGTGTTTTTTTTATTTGCCATTCTTTTTAAACAAGCAAATGAATAAAAGTTGGACGATCAACAGCAATGATAAGAACAAATTGAAAGGACACTCGCCCGATTCAAATTGATTAGGATGAATGACTAAACTCAAACGATTTGAATCATACTAAGCTAAACTGGAAAGTAATGGAATACATGTCCGTAGTGCACATATATTTTTCAACACACAGGAACATCACCAAAATGTGCTGACAAATGATGCAAAAAATAGACGTATTTTTATTTGTATTACACAGAATGACATCGATCTTTTTTGTTACATCACCCCTCTCTCTCTCTCTCTCTTTCTTCCATCTGGTTGCGCTGGTCTCGTTTGCCTGTAATTTTTCTTTGCTTCGCTTGAGCGAAAAAATGTTGTTGTCCCCAAAGTAATTTGGTCGATGATTTTCGGAAATTAGCACATCGTTCGTTTTGTCTGTGTGTACCAATCATAGCATCAAAGCAAGCATTGCACTTAGTGTTTTATATTTTTGTTCAGTGAAAGACGAAAGAAAAAGGAAATGCGAGAGTATCGTTTTTAGATTAAATCTTCTTTAAATTCACTTAACTTTTTCCGTGCATCGACTTGAAAGCAGCTTCAATGAAAGTACTTTTCACTTTCTCTCCCTGTCTCTGTCCCCACATTCTGTTAGTTCATCGTTTCAAAATTACATTTTATTTAATCTGGAAAAAAGCAGTATTTTTTTTCTAATATTACTGTATGCTACACAGAAAAAGACTCATCTAAACATTAAATGTAACCTAAGCTGATTTACTTTCATCTGATTAAAATCAGCCACTTTATTATGCAGACTAATGGTTCAATGTAATAAATTTGGCGCAATTTTCATCGAAACTAACTTTATTTGATAATGTGTCGATGGTTGCAATGGACTAGTGTGTCTGTTTTTTTCTCTCTAACTGACTCTCTCCCTCTCTCTCTCTCTCTCTCACACTCAGTTTCTCTTTCTATTTTTCATTGCTTTCTCAACTATATTTAATTTAAGTTGGTTGCATTCACCTGAATTAGCTTGAAGCAAGCGAACAAAACAAGTAATGTTTCAACTTCGTAGTAGCAATAAAGCTTTCAAAGGGACAAAATACAGATACAAAAACTCACGCATACACATTCACACTCGAACAAAAGATGATGGTGTCGTAAATTATTCCCATGGAATTTTCGATAAAATAAACACAATCATAAAGTTGCAACCAGTAATGTCCATAATTTTTAATTAGAAAGTATTCTGTACGTGCGCAAGCTTTTTGTTTGGGACGACAAACCGATTTGGTTGGATGGGACCATTCTGGTCGCATCAAAAGCAAAAAAACAAAAAATGAGCACATAAAGTTTCTGTACATTAACCAGGATGAATCAACAATGGGAACATTTTACAGCTAAAGTTTTGTTAGCAGTTTTAAACCTGGAAGTGCAACACAAACACACTAATCACGAAACAAGTGAGTCTTTTGCCCTATGTGTATGTGTGTTTTTGTGTCTGCATGTGTTTTTCGGGTGTTTTATTCATTTCACTTGTTAAAGTTCACTTTTTCATTTGCCCTCCCTTCGATATGATCATGATTCGAAGTAGTCGAATGAATAGCTGCAGGTGAATTTCCATTTGCAGGTAAATGGTAGATGGTCGACCATAATAAAATGTGAATTCTCACGATGCACAATGAAAACTATAGAAGTAATTTTAAATCACAAAATCGAGTTTTTATTTTCATGAAAAAATCTTACTTGAAATACATTTTAGGATATTTATTCCCAATGAATTTTATCCATTTAGAATATTCTCTATACTTTGAAATGGATCAATACGCATGGAACATTTTTACTCTTAACATATTTGTACTTAACATTGCTTACCGGAATTTACTTTTGTTTTCAAAGTTCAGTTATCAAAATCCATACGATCAAATTTACATGCACAACACTCACAAGCACTCACTTTTATAAACATTTTCCAACAACAGTTCAGATCGGTTTGTCAGGCAATGATTAACATGAAAGATAGCAATTAAATGCCTCTTGTGAAATTGTTCAGCTGTTTTGCTTCACAATTTTTGTTCAATCCAATATTGTACATCCGACCGAATAAATATTCCTCATTACGACAAATAATAAGAATATGCACCATTTTTAATTGAGTCTGACATCAACTTCTCCTATATGTTCTACATTTTCATTAAGACTATTTATTAAACTTATGTTATTCCCCTCTCCAGTTTTTGTATCGTTTGTGTCTCTTTTACTTTTTCTCTCTTTCTCCATCTTTCTTTTGCTTTAACTCTTTTCCTTACTGTCGCAATCCTTCTCTGACTCCCTTCGTCTTTCCGCCTTTCTCCCTCTTTCTCCCTCTTTCTCCCTCTTTCTCCCTCTTTCTCTCTCTCTCTGCCTTCACTGTTTTCAATTCCATTCTCATTTTTCTCTCATTCTCATGTTGATTACACGGTTCATATTCATGTACAGAGCTGAAGAAAGTTTGTCGCACCACATTAATATTATATATTCGAAAATATGGCACTTGTTAGATGCACTTGTCTTTTCACAAATACGATGACGATGAGAGTAGCTATTTTCGCAGAACACATACACCAAATATGTATTTGCAGAAGGAAACTCGTTAAAGGATGTTCTTTTTCATTTTTCATTTGCAATTGAAAAAGAGCAAAAGGAAACAGAGAATTATTGAAAGAGAGAGAGAGAGAGAGAGAGAGAGAGAGAGAGGCAAGAGAGAGAGAGAGAAAGCGATAAAAAGAATGAGAAATAGTGCAAAACAGAGATGGAGAAATGTGCAATAACAAAAAAAAAAAAATGATATCCCATTTGAAGTTGTTCAAGTGGCAAATCATTTCGAAAAGTTTTTCTAGTTAGTTAGTTTATCCTCGGGATGTGCATTATCTCCAACGGAGTATGTAATGTTCCAATGACAATCATATATTTGAAGAAGCTTTCCAGCAAATTTTATTCTTAAAAAATAAATAAATTAAAGAGCACAAGTTATTACAACTTCAATGAAATCGATACTTGTGTGGTTAATAAAAACGGAATTTAACGATGCGTCAGAAAAATTGAAATTTTGTTAGTTTATTATCATTTTTAGTGGAGTCAATTGTGTCTGTCACGCCCAGAAACGAATTAAAAACCACTCATAGAAATCTGTATAATAAAATCATTTATTATATGTGAAAATATGTGCAAAATGTCTGTAAACTTTGATTTCTATCTACCAGAAAAAGAAAAAAAATAAAAAATTGTGATTATATTAATTTTATGAGCGTGTGTTGTGCGTATAATTTTTTGGGTGAAAATTAAGTTCCCCATTGTGATTTCAAAACAATCTACATTAAACATTGCTCTGGAGAATAAACCATTATTTTATGGGTTTGTTATCGACAAATTACATAAACAAAAACCAAAGTTAATAGAAGTTATTGTTTTTGGATGCCCAAAATGCTTGAAAATCTCTCTATCAACTAATAACTATTTACAAACAACTAATTTGAAAGTTTTGTTCATTTCAAAGAGTAGTTTACCTATGCCGGATCCATTCACTTTTTTAAGTATTAGTGTACACGTATACACACATACACACATAAGTCTCTGTGTGTGAACATAAAGGAGGGGCATACATATAGAAAAAAGTGAATGGTTCTCTCTCTCTGTCTCTCTCTCTCTCTCTCTCTCTCTCTCTCTCTCTCTCTCTCTCTCTATCGCAACGGACTTGCTTACCATATATTTTTGTTATTGGATTTCGATTTGAGTATACCTTTATATTTTCGTTGTTCAAGTGAAGATGATGATGAACGGCATCAACATTCGTTTTACATTCAAAGTTAAAAAAACTACCAAGCTTTCAAAATTTGAGCAAAAGATCAAAAATGTGTCAAGTCTTTTTCAATACAATAAATGAGAAACTTAATTCTGAAGGTCATATTGAATTCAAGTTAGCAAAGGCAATGGATTTGAAACTTAATTTCAAAGCTCATATTGAATCCATGAAAGCAAAGGTAATGAATGAATGAGAAACTTAATAAAAATGAAAGTTTTTTTTTGTTTTGAAATGATACACATTTATTTCAAAAGAGATTTTATATTGTTTTTATTGATTATCGATTAAGCTCAAGTAACCCATCACCAAATAAAAAAAAAAATAAAAAATAAAATATTGTAAATGAATTTAAATTCTAACAAGAAAAAAAAAAATTAATCTGCACAAAGACAAATTCTTTTGTTTTCTTTATGCGAATATTGTTTAAAAGGTCGACTATCAATAGCATTACATAAATGACATGTATCATTTAATGAATGTGATTTAAATGGTGAATTAACTGTCACATGATTCTTATTTTTCAATCCATTAGTACATTCACAAATTAAATAAAATACTGGAAAATGCGTTTCAATTACATTTAGTTTTTTTTTCTCTTCGTCTCCTTTTATTTGGATTCAGTTTGGTTGTGTGTGTTTTTTTTCGTTGTGTTCAAGACAAAGAGGTGATTATTAAACTTAAAATTAGGCAACAATGGATAAAATGCCCAGGGAATTTCTAACATAAGAGCTGTACGCGCTGCATATAAATCGGGCATTGTTGAGAATTTGAAAATATTTGCACTCACAAGAGCAGTACCGCTATTAAGAATTGAAAGATAGACTCTTTCACGGTTCACATCAAAATTTCCCAAATTTCATCGGTTTCATTAACCGATTTTAAAGTCCAATATTAGCAAAGGTTCATTTTTGGTTAAACCTCCATTTGATAAAAATGCCATTGTTTTTTTGATCTAATTTTAATTTTCTGCCAATTTCAGAGTGTGTGAATTAGAGCTGTCCACTGAACCGAACTGTTCATGTTCGTTCGAGTTCGTTCGAATTTTAAGCGAACATAAACGAATATGATCAGGTCATTTTCAATTCTGAACAACTTGAACCGAACTCGAACGAACATAAAAACACAAAAGGTTTCCGAACGTTGTTCAATTAATTCAGCTGGTTTATATTCAACGTATGAATTTCTTGCATGAAAGCGATTTATCAATGTACATTGTCTATATCAACGGAAACGGCAAAAAGATACGATTTGTCGTTGGCATTCCGTAATGGTGTATGTACCATTCAGTGTATAAATGATAGAGATCACTTCCAACGTAACGTCGCACGTTTTATGCCGTAGTCCATTAGTCGATAGTTGATGTACTTGCCCACGGTATAGAAGCCCACTTTCTCAATTTTGTTTGATATTAATTTAAATTCACACCGTACTCGACTAGAGATGGCGTAAGAGACAATGAATTTCTTTTTTGAAGCGACTTCAACACTGCTTCATTTTCTGAGAAAAACAACTGAACAATAGTTCGGTTGTATTTGAATAATAGGAATTTTCGATATAAACAAAACCTATTCGAAATATTGTTGCTGTTGTATTCAACAGTTCAATTTGGTTCAGTTAATTGAACAAAATTCAAACGAACATGAACCGAACTTGAACATTATGAACAAACTGTACTTGAACTCGAACGAACATGAATATCCTTTTTTCTCTTTCGAACAACTCGAACCGGACCCGAACGAACATGAACATAAAAGTGAAACCATTCTCGAACATGAACGGTTCATGGCAGCTATAGTGTGAACATCCCAACACCTTTATTGTTCAATTCTTTATCTTCAGTGTATTTCACCTTGATGGTTTTCTTCTTGTTGTCCTTTTCTGTAAATAGTAGAAAAAAACGAAAAAACAATTTTGATATTTTTAATATCATATGGAATGACTCAATTGATAAGAGTTATTAATGGTCAACGCGCGAATTTTTCTTTTTCTAATTTTATTAATAGGGTTTTATCAACGCATTTAATTTCAAATAAAACAAACCGATGATTTAAGAAGAAGGAATGGTCATGGAATCCGCATAAATTTACATGCTGCTTGCGTTCGATCAAACTATTCGGCAGATTGTATATTTCTCTTTTGGTTGATGGTTTACGTATTACATTTGGAAAAAAAAACTAGCAAATAAACAACATTATCGTTGTGCTAGCTAACAACCAATTGTGTAGTCGGCATAGCTGCGTGAAACTTCGACGTTGTTCACATTTTCTTCTCAGATTCCAATTTTGTACGATCTACGATTATTTTTGTTTTAATTTGAAATTTATTCGATTGTTTGTTAGTTTTTTTTTTCTCTTTTCCAATGTATAAATGTTGAAATACGTTTGAGTTAATTATTATTGTTTAAATTTCAGATGCATTTTATGAATTTCTTACTTTCTTCTATATGTATGCTTCATGATATTCACAGAGAGAAAGAATATGTATGCATGTGTATGTGCGTATGTGTGTATGTGTGTACACTAATACTTAGAAAAGTGGATGGATCCGGCATAGGTAAACTACTTCAAAGTTTACGAAACTGATCTGAACAAACTTCATTAGCACTTTGTTTCGATGGATTTGCGAGTGTGTGTTTCTACCTCTCTGTCTCTTCGTGCATTTTCAAAATGTTCAGGATGAGACAAAAATTTGCTTCATTTTCACGGCCCGTTTACCTGTGTGTGAAAATTGGGACCCAACAAAAGCGTGAATATTTTAAATGAAATCGCTTAAGGTATGTTCGATTAAAATGTTTTGCCGCAAACAAAATAAATGATAAAATGAGATAATCGAAAGAGATAGAGATAAAGGTACGAGAATTGACAGCTTCAGTTAATATATAAGCATTGAATATTTTGAATACTGAACAGCTCAACAAAATCAATTTCAATCGATGTGATCCAGTTTACTTGATTCTCTATGTATTATCTAATCGACTGCTTTTTCAGTTAAAAGTGATTTATCTATTTTCTTTTTTATTCTGCACTCTCTCTCTCTTTTTTTTCATTTTCTTCTTTTCCTCAATGGAATTCCAGCATATGGGCTCCGGCCAATGATGAAGGAAAAACGCCTGTTCAATCCAATTGAGTAAAATCAGTAAGTTGTCAGACAATGCCGTGTTGTTGTTTTTTTTTTATTATTAGACACTTATTGTGTGAGTATACATATCATTCGATGAGCCCATTCACATCGATTGAATCAATCGAAGAACCCATTGGGAGTGGAAAAAAAAACAGAGCTTTCGAATATCGAATGCCGAGAGAGGAGAATCAAAGCAACAATATGTAAATCAGGTGCGGCTTTAACGAAAGCAAGCACCGAAAATATCGGCATTTATTTTAGCGAAAAAGAGACTGAACTAGATAGGATGAGAGAGACTATGAAATAGATAGAACGCGCGAATGAGAAAATGACAAAAAAGGAGGATGAGTAGATTAGAAATTGAAAGAAAAACAGATAGAGAAAGTCCGTGTGAGAGGATAAGAGAGACAGTGTGTTCAAAAGAGAGAGAGAGAGAGAGAGAGAGAGAGAGAGAGAGAGAGAAAGACTGAGAAAGAGTAAGAGAAAGAGAGAAAGATAGCTTGAGATAATGAAAAGAAAGAAAAAACAGAGAACTAGAATGAACTGATGAATTTTATTATGAGAATAAACATCAATAAAGCAGTGAAAAGGTTTGGCGAATGAACTAAAAATCGATATAAAGTTTGCATGGGTGTTCGCCATTCATTTTCGTATCCATTTTGTACGTTTATTGAATGTGAAGTCCCTTCATCAAAATCTAATGTTGGTGTGTGTATTGATAGAGGAAATCCGAAAATGAAAATACATTACAATAACAAAAATAAATACGCATTCATATGTGCTACTGCTCATACACTAAAACACACAAATAAACAAATACATGCATGTAAAAGCAGTGAAATTCATCCATACATATCAACGCTTAAATTTCGAATTCGAATGGCCAAAAAATGTCGGGTTGGATTTTAAATTATTCCCGTTCATCGTTGTCCCAATATTTGTGTTTGGTTTGCAAAGTTCGCTATCGGTCTGTGTGTATTTATATATATATTATTTGTGTTCAGATATATGGTGAAAAAGCGCACGGTGATCGTATCGCCAATCCCATAAACAACAATACCAACAACAATAAACAGGCAAATGTATTCTGAAATTGACCATTGGAACGGAAATGCGCGCAATCGTATCGATACAACTGAAAGTGTTGCTCTGTCGACTATATTTTCATCATAGTCGTCGTCGTCGTCGTTGTTGGAAAAATTCTAGACCAGAAATAGGTCCGAAGCAGTAGGCGAGCATCCGAATCAAGTAATCGAAAGTAGAGAAAATATAATCCGAAGAGAATGAACCGTCTAAGGTAAAGTTTATAAATAAAGTTCTGTGAACTATGGAAATGTCTGTGTATCCATTTAAAAAACAAAGGCTAAGGGTGACACAATTCTTTGAATCTATTTCAAACTATAAATGCTCTGTGTGTGAATGCACACCAAGTTCCGGAGCATACAGGGTTAACATTCGATGGAAATAGTTCTATTCTAAATCACTGAAATTCAAAAAAAAAAAAAAAAAAAAAAAGAGAAAAAAGGAATTGGAAAACAACAAGTTTTTTTCTGTTTAAATTCTTCAACTCTGAATGGAGTCCACTCCCATTAGTTTGGGCACCGCAAACAATACACACACACACTTAGGAAATCAAAAGAAAAAAGAAATCTTGAAATATGTTGACCGCTGAGAATTGATCACCCTATGCAAAAATTTCATCGTTATTCAATCGGAATTCTTTACGCCAATCACTCTTCCCTTTGTTCATGCCACTTAAAATGTAAAACGGAAACAGCAATCGATCTTTTGGAAAAATCCATACTTGAAGCAGTTTTTCGTTCCCGTTTTTTTCCTTTTTCTTCGGTATTTTTGTCCCTAGAGGGAGAGAGATAGAGAGAGAGAGAGAGAGAGAGAGAGAGAGGACATATTGGCCTGAAATTTTTCGGTTAAATGATGAAAATGAAATTTGTACGATTTTTTTTTTCTTTTTTGTGGCCCCATCGAAATGAAAATTTATGTTATTTTCGGGGTATTTTGTTTTCTAACCACAGAAATGTTTGCCAAATCGCATGCAATTAACTTAAATACATAAAAAACCGTCAACATTTTCTCTGACATATTTAGTCCACCTACACCTTTTGCACAACTGTGAAAAACAACTATTCTTGAACAATATGCATGCACCAATGTATAAATGTTACAAACGAATGCCACCGATTATATAGATACAACCATATCTGCATAATGCAATTGGTAAGAAACACCATATAAACAGTTCGGTCAAATAACGCACACAGGCTTTTGCCGTATTTCTTTCATTCTTCTTCATCTTTTTCTCTTGCCGTTTGTGTGATGGTGTTTCTCATACTGTCTACATTTTTCATTTAGCTAATTTATAACAGGGATATTTCCTCTTCAAATTCCTTTTTTTTTTTTCTTGACTCTTTCTCCCTTCCTTTTTTTTTCTCCCTCTCCTCTCTGTGTTTCCAATCTATCGTTCAATGGTTATTATTACTGAGCTGCTGTCTTGAAGAAATGAATTGTTCTTTCGAGAGTATGCCACCGAGAATTAAGCGAAAAATCGAATTAAATTTTACCCCGTTAAAGAAAAAGCAAACGCGAGAAGTAGATGCAAGAGAGAAAAAAAAAAATTACAAAAATATCGCTCTTTTCCGTCTCTCACTCTCGACATAAGTGTATTGCATAGTTAAGTTTTAATGGCAGACATTAAATTATGTGCGGTGGCATGGATATAGTTTGAATGGGAAAAAACCGAACCGAACTTTGGCATGAAAAGGGTAAATAGAAGGAGAAAGCGAGCGAGAGAGAGAAAGAGTGAGCAAATGAGAGAATATGTAAGAGAAAGAGCGAGCGGTTGAATTGCCTTGGTTCGTGGCGTTGAGTTAAATGCATTCGCTAAAATTACCGAAATATTTTAAAGTTCTTAATTTGGTTTTTGCCTCAGAGGAATAGGTAATTGGTACATTAGTAATTCAACGAAATCATATTTAACAATGTTGCAGTGTGCAGGCATTTAAAAGTCATTCGTAGATTAGCATTGAATTGAAAGTTTCACTTTCGCCTCGACACATTTATACATACAAAGACGACGACGACGACGATGAAGGAATAAAAATGGAGCTAGAAAACACTTAATTTTCAATTCGGAACATAAAGTTCTTTTCGTATTTTTTGACTTTTATCTGAATGCGAGTAATTTAATTTATTTCGTCGTTTATTAGCTGCGATAATGTTTTTTGGTGGAATTTATGGTGTTCATACACATTCATTTTGAATGAAATATTCGACTCAATGGAACGATCGTCATTGTTGTTGTCGTCGTCATTTCTAACTATCGTTCACATTTGATTAAAATCATCTTCACATTGGGATGTATTCCCGTATTTTGGTACCAATTTGAATAATTATCGTTCGTTGAAAGAATGCATAAAAAAGAATAAGAATTATGTAACAAAATAATACAGGCTGAGTATTTCATCATTGTATATTTTGAATTAATAAACGATAAAAACATTAATATTAAACATGTTCTTTTTTTCATGATTATGAATGGTCTTTTCTTCAGATTTTCGAGTGTTCTTATTTGCGATTTGCAAATTTAAAATGTTGAATTACATTGGCAAACCAAATGTACTAAGCACCAGGCAGTTGGTTGAATACAATTTTGCTATTGAAATGAGGGCTTTTCATCTACTTAAGATTTCAAAACAACTGTTCATTGTTTACGGAAGAAAGATAAAGGCCGCACCAGTATCTCTTCTTCTTATTTCCACTTCTTCGAATTAATTCCGCCACAATATGAAGAAATTTCAAAAGAATTCCGTAACAACCAACTTTACAGTACAGTTTTTTTCGTGTGCAACATTTTCAGACGTAACCAGCACAAATTAAAATCAAAATAAGGTCAGAGAGAGAGAGAGAGAGAGAGAGAGAGAGAGAGAGAGAGAGAAAGAAAGAAGAAAAGAATATGAATAAAACCATCTTTTATGTGCCTATGCGTTGAACATGAACACTGGATTTCTTTTGCCCTTTCACAAATAAACAAATTATTGTTTTCAAAGAGAGGTAATAATGCGATTGAATGTAAACAGACAGCGAAACATTATTAAGGCTCCGAACAAAACCAGCAGAAAATGAAACGAACGAACCAACGAACAAAGCACGGAACAATGCAAAGCACTGTAAATTGGTGTAATTGAGCTAGCATTAAAAAGCTACTTTAGAACAAATTGTTATAAAAAGATAAAATAGAATGAAATAAAGTGGCCACGATTTTCTCGCTTTCTTTCTCTCTCTCTCTCTTATTCTTTCTTCGTTTCAATTTCATTTCATTTCATTCCACTCTTAGTCCCACATACTCACTTACATTTTTGTCTTGATCTTTTCTTTACAATTTCTTGATGTTTTCAATAAATTTCTACTGCGTTGTGTCCGCCTCATTCAAAATTACATTTTCGAAATGAATTTTTACGATTTCTATTTTTAATACTTCAATAAAAATAAAATAAGAAGAGAAAAGCAAATAAATAAAAAAAAAAATGAATCAAACAGTAAAAGGGACTACGTCATTGTTATCCATCATAGGCACAAAAATCCATGCAATGTTGAATAGATGAACATCATTTCCGCTTTTATATTACAATGAATTTGAGTGAAGAAAATTTCGATTTTCTTATAAAAATACGACATTCTTCTTATGACTTTCAAACAAAAAAATATTTTTCCCATCGCATGCAAATCACAATTTTCAATGATGTTTCCTTTTGTCTTGCAAATGATAACACAATAATTACATAGACTGTTGAGATAAAGATATAAACAACAAGATATCAATGTTGTTATGTTGTAATTTTTGTCATCGTCGTCGTCGTAGTCGTCCCCTCTCACACTTTTTTTTTTACTACAAACCCAAACTATAACTTGGCGGCAATTGTTATGAGTTATGCTTTGTTGCTGGACCTCTTATTTAAAATGTAAATACTTTTTGCTTTCTTTCTTGTCGTTTGTGTGGACCTTCAGTTGCTACATTTTATATGAATAAAATGTTTTGAGAATTTTTATTTTTTTGTTGTTGGTAAGCCAATATCATTTTCTTACCCAATGTATATGCGTACCAGTGCAAGTAAATTCATCGTACACTCGACACATTTATGAAGAGAGTGTCGCTTACCCATTTTTAGCATAATCAATTTTAAGGGAAAAATGAATTAAAAAAATTGCGAAACCAGTTTGCTGTAAACTTTTTATGAGGCTTACAGAAAATTTTTCGGTGTTTTCTGCTTCTTTTTCTTCACTTCTTCTATTCAATTTTCATAAATTTTTTTTCCATTCGAATAAGAAAAAAAAAAAAACAAAATAGAAAAGACAGTAAAATTATTAAAAAAGAGATTTTTCCTTGTTCTGGATTTTTTTTTTTTTTTTTTTTTTATTTTTTTTGTGAGAAAAGGTTTTGTGAAATGACAGTTAAAAAACAAGAATTTATTTGTACAAGTAATGAACAATGCACACTTGTACATAAATCAATCGATAAAAAGAACAATGGAAAGTAATAAAAGCCAATGTTGAATTCTCAAAACATTTGCAAAAGCATAAAAACGCGAATAACAAAAAAAAAAAAAAAAAAAAAAACAGTAATAAAAAATAATAAAGAAGACGATTGTGATGTTATCAAAATCGTACTTAAAAACGCACTTATTGTATTTTGTTTATTTTGGCACAAAGCAAACTGCATGACTTGAGCATTTTAAAGCTTCTAAATTCTGTGGAAACAATTTTCGATAGAAAAAAACGAATTTATTAATGTTTTTTCTCCTTTTGCGTATTTGTATTTGACTTAAAATCGATTGTGAATAGAGAAAAATCCTGATATAATGCAATATTTATAATATAATCGTAAGCAAAATTTTACTGTGAATTACCAACGACGTTATATGGTATATTATACCAAATAATATACAAAACAGCGAAACGAATTAATACTTGAGGCATGTGTGACATGTTTATATTGAACTGAATACACACATGGATGGATTGGGACATGACATGGCCTGGTTCAAATTCACTGTTTACGCATTTATGATTTATGTGTACAAATGCTCGCACACCAAAATACACACCATACACACTCACACTCCCCATATGCATACATACCAAGGCCACATGCAAACATGCACGCACGCACACATACAATATAATCAGGTGGATATATTGGAAAATGCTGGATATTTACATAATTTTGAATCGAAAGGATCTTATAGACGCTTGAATATAAACTTTCCAAAACTGTGCTCTATATTTATGCGAATTTATCGTGTTCATATTACGTTGAATGCTTCGCTTTTATTATGCGTTGTATTGCCAATGTTTATCGATGATAGAGAAGGACCCGAGAGAGCGAAAGTGTGTGAGAGAGGGGGAAAAGAAGAGAGAGAGAGAGAGTAGAGAAAATCAGAAAGAGAATAAAGAAGGCAACAGAGATAGAGAGCTTCGACAGAGAAGCTGCAGGTGAACTGAAGTGAGACAGAGAACCGAAAGAGTGAGAGTATGTGTGTGTGTGTGTGTGTGTGTGTGTGTGTGTGTGTGTGTGTGTGTGTGTGTGTGTGTGTGTGTGTGTGTGTGTGTGTGTGTGTGTGTGTGTGTGTGTGTGTGTGTGTGTGTGTGTGTGTGTGTGTGTGTGTGTGTGTGTGTGTGTGTGTGTGTGTGTGTGTGTGTGTGTGTGTGTGTGTGTGTGTGTGTGTGTGTGTGTGTGTGTGTGAGAGAGAGAGAGAGAAAAATCGATTTTTTTACGCCTTTTTGGGGGCCACCAACGATACTGTTGAACTGAATAAAACCGAATGAAAAACAACGATGGAAAAACATAAACGAATATACATGCGAATTACTGATCGATCGGATGCCATGAGTTTCAATTCAATATTTTCCTTTTGTGATGTCACCTTTCTGAACCAATGATTTTTCCCGTTAAAATGAAACCCGGGAATTCAGTCAACATGGAACCAATAGATAAGAGTTTATTTGGGGAATTATATCGCTTTTTGGGAAATCATAAATTTCGATGCTGAAAAAGCTGATTCAGATGATGTGTGTGCGACATAGTGGTATGTCGTATTCATGTTATATTTCTCTCTCTCTCTCTCTCTCTTTTTTTTATGCATGTACATTGTACAAATATCGAATATCATAATACCCAAAATTGAAAATGTAGGCTTTATATTCATGTTGTAAAAACTATAGTTTGCAATTAATGTTTTAAGCTTAATGAAGTTGTTGATGCCAAAGCGAATGCACACATCTGTGTCATCGTCATAATGAGCTGCATGTGGTGTAAAATTTGCTACATCAATAGCATTCATAAAAGTATGAATGCTATGGATTGGTTTTAGTTTTAGGAAATTTTCGGCAACAAAATGTATAAATTGTATGCCAAAAGGCGACCAAGAGGATTTTAATTAGAATTCTTGGCAATAAAATTATGCCCGCTGTCAATAATAATATTATCAGAGATTGCTTAGAGCACACACACACACACACACACACACATTCAAGCACATAATGTGTGGCTTATCTATATGACCAAATAATTATTTATATTGCAGTCAATGAAGATATGGTCCAAATACTTGAATACAATGTGTGTAATATATTAAATCGTGTTTAATGGAACATGAATGTAACCGGAATAAAGTTCGGTTGCTTAAGCATTCGCGATACTTAGTATTTCATATTCGATTTGATAGGCCTTCGCGTTTGAAGTATGTGTGGCTTGATTTTAAGAAAACGTGATTTGATTTTATGATTTCGAATTTTATGCTTATATGCGAATAATGAACACTATCAAACCTGTATCAATGGTGGCAGTAGCTGAAGAGAGAGAGGCAGAGAGAGAGAGAGAGAGAGAGAGAGAGAGAGAGGAAGGGAGGGAGGGAAGTAGAGAGGGATGGAGAGAACGAGAGAGAGATAGAGAGAGAGAGAGAGTAAGAAAAAGAGAGAGAGAAAAGAGTAGAAAAGAAAAGAAAATAATAATATTGTCGTTTCCGCATTCAATTCATGCGTGCATGCATGCATTGGAATGGTATTTATACATGAAACACTTGTCTACAATCATAAATATACTTAATATTATTTCGATGGAATATATGTGGAATATGCCGATACCCATATAGCCATTACTATTTATTGCATGTAGCAGAGTTCAAAGCCATAAATTGAACGGTAATCTTCTGCCTATACTATATATTATTAAGCATAATATTGTCGATTGTATATGTGAAAATGTCAATTCCCATTTAATGATTGCTGGCGTATTTCATCGAAATTCAGATTGTTCTATGGGAAAAGCCAATTTACTTGATATCATAATATTCAAAATGGAAGGAAAAAACACCATACACAAACTAAATCTATTCAAGCTATGAAATTTCTATCTCAATCAATCTTTGATATAGTAAATTTTCTCCCCCTTAAATTCATATATTGTTAATTTGTTCCAATTACATACGATATATTTTCACAAACTGCTGAGATTTTCTATTAGAGTTGATTTAACTGAATTGCCAATTCAATATATATTAAAACTGTAATCGAAAACTTTATGATTATTGAAACACATATCTATTGAGTAGATCGAAAGGAGAGTATGTTTTTGCTCAGCTGTGTATTCAGCTATAGCTGAGTAGAATACACAGCTGAACAAAAACATACTCTCCTTTCGATCTACTCAATAGATATAAAACAATAGAGCACCGGATTTTAGATGGATCAAAACTAAATGCGAAATAACCCAAAACGATTATAATTATTATCATGTCATCATTTAAATATAATGTTATTGTCACTATAAATTTGACGAATTTGGATTGAACGATCGTCTTGAATCCATCACTCAAATCATTATACACAGAGAGAGAAAGGGACAGACAGACAGACAGACGAAGAGAGAGAGAGAGAGAGAGAGAGAGAGAGAGAGAAAGAAAGAGAGGGGGAAAGAAAGAGAGGGATATAGAGTGAGGTGAGGGGATAGAGAGGGGCGGAGAGAGTAAACCCAACTAAATTAAGGGCTAAATTCATGGAATATTTGTGTTCGATAATAATTATTAATACATCGTAACAAGTTCAATTTAGTCTATTAAAATGACAATCGTAGAGCTAATAAAAATTATTACATTCATTTAACACCAAACGTCCACTGGTACACAAATAACATATATCAATCAAATTATAGGCCATGTGTGCATGGTTTGATTAAGCAATTAAACATTTATTAAAGTCGTGTTGTAAATGGACGAAGAGAGGAGTA